>VUQI01031476.1:0-20801 GCA_015106735.1 Paratilapia polleni
TCCATTTGTGGATAATGGCTCTCACCGTGGTTCACTGGAGTCCCAAAGCCTTAGAAATGGCTTTGTAACCCTTTCCAGACTGATCGATGTCAATGACTTTGTTTCTCAGCTGTTTCTTTAGATCGTGACATGATGTGTTGTTTTTTGAGATCTTTTAGCCTACTTCACTTTGTCAGATAGGTTCTGTTTAAGTGATTTCTTGATTCAACAGGTCTGGCAGTAATCAGGCCTGGGTGTGGCTGGTAAAATTGGACTCATCTTTCTAAAAAATGTGGTTAATCCCAGTTAATTCATGATTTAACAATCAATTACTTTTTCACAGAGGGCCAGGTAGGTTTGGATAGCTTTTTTCCCGTAATAAATGAAATCATCATTTAAAAACTGCATTTTGTGTTTACTTGTGTTATCTTTGTCTAAAATTTAAATTTGTTTGATGATCTAAAACATTTAAGTGTGACAAACATGCAAAAAACTAAGAAATCAGGAAGGAGGCAAACACTTTTTCACACCACTGCACATCTCCCCTCAGTGTTCCCCTGCCTACATCGGCCCTGTGTCAAGTTTATTTCTTCTCTCTGTGTAGTTGTTTCTTGCTTCCTGTTTTATTTTGATGGCCATGTCACCCTGATTAGTTCCACCTGTGTGCCCAGCTGTTCCACATTCCCCTCATTACCTCTTGTGTGTATTCATTGTCTCAGTGCTGCTCAGTTCTTTGTTGCGTCGTCCCTCATAGCAGTGTGTTTTTCTGTTCCTTGTTCCTTGATGTTTCTAGTATTTTGATTCCTTGCTCCTGCCATAGTTTGGTTTTGTTTTGTATTTTAAATGAGCTCAGCATTAAAGCTGTTTTGAATTTAGTCCCCTGTCTCTGCATTTGGGTCCCTGCCTGCCACACTGCCGTCGCATGACAATGGTGTGCAAGATGTGACACAAAAATGCAAGCAACAGAATTCAGACTAAGGTTCACCTAATGCCCACAGGTGTCACTGATAACAACTTTCTGGTTGCTATGCAGATTTTAAGCCAAGAACCTTTACTTACCTATGCTATAAAGGATCTTAGAACTTTTATCACCACTTTTCAAATGTCAGTTTGCGAGTATATCATCCCATCCCAAAAACTGCCCATTAAATGCTCTGGTTTTAAAGTAAACTTTGTTCTTCATTTGTTGGAAAATAATGGATGCTCTTGGCCTAGTTTGAGGAAAAGAACCCATTATCACTGTCAAACATGTTTTGTGTTCCCGGCTGCCACAAATCCCAATGGGAGAAGCTATTCCAAGAATGGTCACAATATGTATGGTTCGGTTAATACCTTTCCATGAAACTCATAGAGGGACAGTTCTTCATGTGACCTAGGGTGCATATAAGGAGCTTAGGATCAGTCATGTCAGGTGATATACTGTAACACTCCCAAGACTGGCTTTCTCTTGCCAGAACAAAGGGAATAAGCCTTCGTGTAACCAAGCCTGTAAAATCTACGACATAAAAGACCCTGAAATCCATCGATCACAAGGGGCACTGACACACCCATCAACACAGAGCAAATAGGACCAAGCAGTGAAACTAGAGCTCCCTCTAAAGTAGGCCATCAACTATTCATTCTGCTGTGATAAGCCAACACCTATCAGGTGTGTACTGATCAGTCTGTACTGATTTCACCTAGCTTCGTGACTGCTCTTTTTTACAGGAATCACTGCTGTCGAGAAGGAGGAAGGAGTCCAACGACTGGCTCCATACATATTTCATGAAGGTATTCCAGTTTTAGGATAATTCATCTGCGGGCTGAGTAAGGCTAATGACAAGCAGCCAAGACTTACACTCTATATCAAATGGGATCGCTGTAGTTTTAAATAATTTATCAGTGTAGTGACTTATTAATTGTCCCCCTGTAGAGGCTTTTACTGACTTGTATAGATGACACAGCTTGAAGATTTCTAAGCTATCTATCTAAAAAGCCTGTGTAATGCGTTATTAAAGATCTCCACTTAGAAGCAAAAGGTGGTGGCAAACCTGTGAGCTGCAACATCCACTTTGTAACTGCACATTAAGAAGTCAGCCAGAGAGTGCATATTAAAAATAAATAAATAAACGAAAGACGATTACTAATTTATTAAAGTGTAAAAAACAGAAAAACACTACAATTCATGTAATTGCTTTAAAACACACCAGAAATATATCATGTTAAATTGGCAGTAATCATTTACTGACTAATGGACACACACTCAGGCTGATCAAATGTCAGCTGCTGTCTTCCTCCACCACACACACACACACACACACACACACACACAGTATAGGTCCTTAATAACTGTCACAGAGTTAGTTCACACTGAAAATGAAAGAACAGATGTTTTGTATGCATGCATGGTCTTTTATTGATTAAAAGTGACATGAAGGAATGAATCAATTCACTTGTGAATAATATGTGAAGTCAATATCAGAACTGAGCTGAAAGTATAAATTTTGCAATTAAGTACAACAAACGCACAAAAAAAACCATTATTTTAATTTTCAGTTGAAAATTATTATTTTATTTTTCTTAATTCATTAATTTATTAATACACATGTTATAGAATAAGGAAAAATTACCCACCACAGTTTCCTGGGGGGTGAGATAGCATCTCCACATCTCCAAACAGGTTTTTAATCTGACCAACTGTGTCAGACTCAAACATTACATTTTTTTTTTTTTGCAATAGAATAAGAAAATTATAAACGGTATTGATTAATTGAATATCAAAAATAATGGCAGATTAATTTTCAAATAATTTCTGCTCCAATTAAACACTGAGCACTTCACAGAGGGAGTTTTTTTTTGTTGTTATTTTGCAGGCCATGATTCAGCAAAACTGTTTCTGCTGCTGTCTGTGATCAGCTGACCCGTGCTGCTGCTGCTCTGAGATTCACTGCTCTTTGTGGATTTAGCCAACTGAATTCAGCAAGTTATGCAGATGTTACCACAGTTATCATGGCTGATTTCCAGCCCCTAGACAGTATAAAGCTAGTATAAAGGTGAATCTAACCAGCATTATCTTCATTCATCATCAGCTGAAATTTAAATTGATGTCTGCTACCCTTAATGTAACCTAACGCTGACCCTGTCCTGAACACCAGAGTGCATTACTGTAAACTTCACCACAGTACTGCAAACTAACCACTTTAGTCTGCACTAAACTGTACCAAACTGCCCAGTTTTTCATGCAACATTTGAATAACATAAAATTACTATACAATTTGTTTTGCAAGACATGTCACAATATGAAAAAAGAACATAACTTCACCAACACATAATGTATAGATCCAATGCAGTGGATATAAAAAGTGTACACATCCCTGTTAAAATGCCAGGTTTTTGTGATGTTAAAAAATGAGACCACAGTAAATCATTTCAAAACTTTTCCTGCCTTTAATATGACCTATAACCTGTACAATTCAACTGAAAAACAAACAAATCTGTCAGGGGAAAAAAACATAGGTGCTTCAGCAAAGTATTAGTTAAAGGGTGTGCACATATATGCAACCAGCTTATTGTACGTCTTTTATTTTTATTTTTTTTCCCCTAACTGATTAGTTTGGTTTTCAATTGAATTGTACAGGTTATAGGTCACATTAAAGGTGGGAAAAGTTTTGAGATGATTTATTTATTATGGTTTCATTTTTTAACATCACAAAAACCTGGTATTTTAATAAAGGTGTGTACACTTTTTATATCCACTCCATCTGATTTAAAACAAAAAATAGAAATAAGACATTACAAGTAAAATTTAAATTTCCAATTTATCAAACATCACTTGCTGAGCAGTCCTTACCTTTGAAAATAATTTCTCACTTTTCTCTCCTGTCCTCTCTTTCTTTCATCTTTCTCCATCTCTGAGAATGTCACACATTTACATTTTTTCCTCTCCCTGGGAAATACAACAACTGTACATTTAGCTAACAAGATACAATGTATGTCAAACTGCAGAGAAAGAAGTTTGCTTCGTAATATTTGTTGAGCTGTTTGAAAAGTTGCATTTGAAATTACCTGCCATTTGAAAACGTTACTCCGTTTATGCTCACTCCTCATCACCAGCACTAGCTAGATGCTGGAGTACTGCAAGCATGACTTTGACATCTGTACCATGAATGTATCACAGGAAAGGGAAGGAAAAGGGTTGTGTTTAAGTTGTAAGTGGGACTGTGGGATGTCATTATTTTCTTATTACTGAGCAAGTATCTCCATGGCATCACTGGAAGCAACACCAGGCTGCAGCACATGAAGAATTAACTAGTTCAACAGTAATTTGTATTAATCTGACTATCAGATTTAGTTACTTATATATGGAAGGTACCAGAACGCTGTTCTGGATTGTTCCAGCCCACTTTAACCCCTGGTTTCATATATTTTTAACTCATCCTGCCGAAGGACTGTTGAGCTTATGTGATGAAGATGCATCCGTTGTCCATCCATCTGCCCTAAAATTCACAAAATTCACTTGTCCTCTTAATGTATTGGACAGAATTTAATCAAACTTACACACAAGGATCACCTAATGAGTCTTCACACAAACTGTGCTTGAGGTCAAATTCAAGGTCATGGATATTACTATTTGCAAGCCTCTTTGACTTCTCATGGATTTTGATTCTCATTTGTTTTTGCAATACAGCCAACCATTGACAACAGAGCTTATAACTTCCTTTCTGTACTTTACACATTTAAAAACGAACCTGTATATTGTGATGGATGAGCTACTACGTCATGGACATTCCGGTTTTCATGAGACTTTGAAGGCTCTGATTTGGCACCTCAATCTTGATGTTGTGCTTTGCCTGAGAGTATTGGTGGGTTATCCATTGTATTTTTGTTGTTTATTAATTGCCTAAAACAGATCAATAGCTGATACAATAAATTTAAAATGTAAAAACCATTGCCCATTGTCCCAACCTGACTGACCCAACATTTTCTTGAGGTCATGTAAAAACAGCTAAAGAAATGTTTTTTTTTTAGGTTTTTTTTTAGTTTTTTTATTTTTTATTTTTTTCCATGTTGATATTAGGAAATATTAATAAATCATTTACAAGATTTAAAAGTGCTAATAGGTAGGTTTTGTTTCTTTTGACAGGCTATCACTAAGCTAAGTTAGCATGTAGCCTCATATAAATGCATGAGTGACATCAATCTTCTTATCCAACTTTCAGCAAGAAATCAAATAAAAATATTTTCCCAAATATTCTATTAACATATGAAAATGTGCATAAACGGTAAAACAAGCATAATCTTGCCACCTAAGATCACATAAGGCAGCAGTCTCCACTGAGCTGCACTGGGATCTAATCCTTGTTACATCTGCTGTAGTAGCTAAATATGGTGTTGTCTATCCACCTGCGGAACTTGGACACAGCAGTGTAGACTCCAGGAAACTGAGCTTCGGCACAACCTCTGCCCCAGGACACCACACCGTAGACCCTGCCATCGCACACAAGTGGACCACCTGAGTCCCCCTGAAACCGGAGGATGAAATGAAGCATGAGGAATGCATAATCTTCTTTTAGTATCTTATTTTACTGAACAAAAAACTTAAATAGGTCAGGTGAAAGTCTTCTAAGAAATTCAATGAGAAGACAACACTGAATTGATCCTACAAATGAGAATTGTCCATTTAGCCACAGACTAAAATAGCCTCTTGATCTGTACAGACTTCAGCCTAGAAACCTCTAGTCTACATAGGATTTACAAACTTTACTAGAGTCAGCAGGAGGTTGTTGGGGTGGATGGTGGGCATACAAAACACTTGACTCTCATATCAAAAACAAGTCACAAGTCCATAAACATTGGCACTATAGCCACATAGACCATCGTGCTGTCATATATACTGACTATAGTAAAGATTTATAACAATACTCTGCAGCTGGAAGCAGTCCATTGTATATTATGGACTAATATTTCAAAATATTCAACATATTTTAGACAAAAATATATAGAACAAATACACTTTCTAAGAAGGGGTTGTGAAGTCTAAAAGAAGTGAAAGCCAGACTGACACAATGCTGATTTTGGATTTTTGGATTTGTTGAAAGCAAGAACAATGTAGACCTTTGCCAGTTTTATTAAATATACCATACTCTACATCAAATTTCACAGATCGATCATTTTTAATGCAAGATGTAGCTGTGATATCAAGAAAAGAAAATTTTTTAAGTAGAATATAAATAAAGATGTGTGCAAAAATATAAATTAAGTGTGTAAATACAAAAGCAATGTAACTACAGCGATGTACAGATAAATATACAGAAGATAATTTTTTTTTCTTTTTGTTCTTTTTGTAACCGTGTAAAATATCATGTGCCCATTTATATAAATATAAATATATTTATTGGGAGGTAGAGCCTTTGGCTATCAGCCTCTTTTCCTGTGCGACCAGCTCCCAGTCTGGTTTCAATGTGTATACCAATGCACTGTGCTGAGTGTTAGCCTGTTGTAGCAGCTCCTGTGTGTTTTGTTGTTTTTCAGTTTTCCCAATCACTTACTCAGTTATTCTTGATAACTAATCAAATAAAGAATTTCCCAGATCTGGGGTTAATGAAGCATTTTTTATCTTATATATTTCACTGTTGTTAAATTTGTGCGTTTTCTCGCCTGTACTTTGTTTTGTTTGTTAGGTCTCTATGCTCTTCTTTTCTCTCTTATCTTTCTCCTTACCCCTCAATTTCTGCCAGAAAACTCCTTCTGTTAAATTTTTGTTTTTCTCTTAACTGTCAGAGAAAAAAAAACTGCCAAGTGTTTGGTTGTAGGGACAATGATCCCCTAATATTATTATTGGGGTTCTGTCTCTGATATTGTAGGCTGTTTTATATAGCACCTTAGCATGACCGTTGTTGTGAACTGGTGCCAGATAAATAAAACTGAATTGAAAACCAAGCTGAATTTAAAATAAGTAACTGTTAGTTATAAAACTATCCATCATATTAATATCCTGAGTAAAAATGCTGTGATTCTCTTACCTGACAGGCATCCTTTCCACCAATATTGTAACCGGCACACAGCATGTTTTCTGTGATGCTGCCGCTGAATGACTCACTGCTATTACATTTTTCTGTGGAGACAATGGGGAGCGTTACGGTTCGTAGGGTGGAGGGGATCTGGCCTCCTCTGGGATTTGTGTATCCCCAGCCTGACACTCGACACAGTCTGCCCTCTGCTATGGTTGCACCCTGTCTGGGCAGTAGAGCGATGGAGATGTAGTTGTTTAGATAGATTGGAGCCCTTAGCTGGAGAGATGGTAGACAGTGTGAGTAAGATACAGATGAAGTAAAAGCCTCTAATAATCATAGAACAGAGACCAGTGATTTGCATGCTGTACCTTAATAAGCATAATATCACAGTTGTTTGTGATGCTGTCGTATGAAGGATGGGGCACCAAAAGGTGGGGAAGGATTTCTTGCTCCGTGCCCTCATAAATAGACAGAGAATAGTCTCCTGCAACTATCAACATTTTGTTTACCCTGTAGATGAAAAAGAGGTAAATTACACTTTCTTTGTTAAAATGTATCAAATGTCAGTAAAACAAGATTTAAGTTATCTGACAGTTTTTATTTTTCTCAGTTCTTTTTCCTCTGTTTTCTTCTGCATGTGCTGTGAAAACCTTTAGAGTTATATCAACACAGTCAAGCTGATCTCTTTCATTTCTAAATGGACTTTCAACTTTTTTCTGTGAATAAGCCATAAATGCAGCAGAAGCCTAATTCTCAGTCAGTGACTCTGATCACTGACATTGCCCTTTTTCACAGATATAAAAGATATTTTGGCATGTCACAGCATAAAAACCACATGTATAAACATAACAATGGATGATCGCTGAATCCCTTTCACCTGATTCAGTTTCAAGGTCAAGGTACTTTACATGTTGGCTGCTCTTAAATAGAACAGAGCCATTGTTGATGTTAATACCACAGTTGTGGTTTTACTACTGTGACAAGTCCAAATCTTGAAATTGGAAAAGACCTATTGAGCTTTACACTTACGGGCAAGCTATTTTCATGGCACACAATAAGATAACAACAGGAAAGGCACAGGTGGAACAGTGTTAAAGTTGGCTTTGATCCATTTGGGTGTTTCCCAGTAAGCTGTGCCAGTAAACCAGCATGCACAATCCAGGTCCCCGGGACATGAACACTTAACTGGAGTGTGGCCTTTATTAGGGTTATTATTTACACAGAGGATTTTCCTGCTGTAACTTGGTATATTACATGGAAACAAGCAGTAATCACAACCTTAGCTTGAAACTTAATCACCTGAAAAATGGTGGCAGATTGTGGTGTAACACCTTTTGCCAAATTACACAATGAGCCGATACATGTATAATAATTTTCAGCTGTGATTTTTGGCTGCTCTTTGTTTTAAGCTCTGTTTTGGGATTCTGAAGATGAATGAGGACAGGTTTGCCATTAGAAAACAACATGGAAAGTTATGTTTTGTTACATTGATCTGAAATTATCTCCCTGATGATATTAAATAGTCACTGCATCTGATTACATTTAAGTCTCAGCAAAACTGTTTTTCTTTTTATACTGCCTACTGTAAATTTTAACTACTCCAAGGTTATCTTCTCTTTTTAAGTTTCAAAAATCATTTTATTTATTTGCACTAGTTTCGTTTACATGTTGTATCTCCTCTCTCTACTTTGCTTTTTTAATCATAAATACCTTTACTGTGTTTTTATTGGAGTTTATTTTATCACTGTATGTTTATTACTCTCTAAAGTTCCCTGAGGTTCCTTGAACTTCACCTTGAAGTTCAAGGAACCTCAGGGAGCCAATTGGTCTGCAAAATAATTTCCTAGTAGATGATAAAATTGTGCTGTACCATCAAAAGTGCTTGGGGACCATTTACACAGATAAACCAGGCATGCTGTGTCCGATACATCATCCTGTGTTATCTTTGGGGAAAATTTATGGTTGTGACAGTCATGTCAATCTGTCATGAAATCACTGACTTCACTCAGGGTGCGCACCTGGTGCTGCTTAACTCAGGATTTTAGCCAGCTAGCTGGAGAGCATGGAGAAATATTTGAGTCAAGTGACATTAAGACCAAACTAGCTAGATCAGTGTTAGGATAATAATGGGAAAAATTTTCTCCCCCATAAAGCTCTGTCCACAAAGGAAGCGACTAGCAGCGACGTGGTGACCAGAGCCCTTTGAAATTCAATAACATTTGGCAACTTCAAGCATCAACGGGCAAAATATTCACTGGCAATGAGAAGTGGGTGGGTTCCAAATTAAATTTTTCTCAACTTCAACGCAAGTGATTGAATCAGTTACCAATGAGAGCACAGGCATATGACGGGGTCATAAACACTATTAGAGGGTTACCTAGCCAGAGTCTGGAATGTCCTTTAGTGACCAATCGTCAGCTTCAAAGCAATACGCAACGGTTGGTCACCAGTGGATATTCCAGGCTCTGGTTGCCTAAGTAACTCTCTATTGTATTTACTTACTCAGGTATTTAATACCTCGTCATATGCCAATCACCAGTATCCTGCACTCTCACTGGTAGTTGCTTCAGTCGCAGAGTGTCACTGACTTCCTCTGGCATTTTGAATTGCCACCCTGTATGATATGTGCTATACAAATAAAGTTCCCTTGTCTGTCAAATCAATGAGCTAAACTTCTTGAGGTATCTTTCCCATTTAATTTGACCCTTTGTTAATATAAAAAAAATACTGATGAGTGTAGCTGTACATGTTCATCACAGCTCTGTAGCAAATCACAAGCCAAGGTACATGCTAATCCAGAAAAAGCCTTTGCCACCAGATGATGGTAGACTTTCTTTCACCATGAAAGGCTTGCTTTTGAGTGGGGTGACAGCTTTGTGTATTCATGGGCTAGGTTTGTCATATTTACAGGTAACAAAAAAATACTTTGCTGCAAGGTCAAGAAAGAGTATGAAGCGCTGAACAGCTTTTAGATTCAGTCAGACAAAATGTATTCCTGATAAATACAAAGAAAGCAAAGCAGAATTTTTCTTTTAAAACAAATAACAGACATTTCCCATCAAGTTGCAACATTTGCAGTGTTCCAGTGGAGTTATGATACAGCAGAAGGAGAGCAATAAAGGTTTTCCTATTGGCTTACAAGTTTAAGGGCTGACAGTGAACTATAAATTCTCCTGTGAGAATTTGACTGTGTAAAAATCTATTTCCTGTTGCCTTTTACATTCATAGGAAATTTAATTGCTGACAAGATGTTGGATTACAGACAGGAAGTTGGGAAAATATTGTGCTTTCATTTGGTAATAAAGTAATATTGTGCTTCTTATTCAAGTAACTGCCTTTCTAAATCGTAAATGCAGAATTTACGATTTATAATTTACGATAAGAGACAAGAGACAGTTTTGCATGTTCACATTTTTTTTTAAAAAAAGGTAAACACTCTAATTTATGCATTTTCATGATTTATCTTCTAAGTTTACGCCAAGTTTCACAATAAACGAAGTCAACGAAATATCAGAAATTACTGAAAAAACACTTGGAAACTGTAATTTATCAGTTTGCTGATATGCTGCTGTAACCAAAGAATCTGGATTAAGCACAAAATATTGTCTAAAATGATTGCTTCCTTGTCCCCAAACTGTTTGTGATCTAAATGAATGTGTTCTGATCAGTTGTCATGCTTGTGTCAGATTCCAGTACAACAAAGCTCCATTGTTATGGTGTGCTTGTATTGTTTTCTTTTGCTTTCTTCCAGTCAGGTAACTCACAGATCTGACTGTATGATATGGCTTGAAACTACTAGATCTTCACATGAAATCCTGTATGGGCCATTTAACATGCAGAGAACTCAAATCGAGGTTATCCTGTGTCACCAGACCTTTTCTTCCTGAATGCAATTTCCTTACAAAAAGCTAAATCCAGACAGAAAGATGTAGAGTATTCTGTGACCTGTGATGGATTTTACCACTTAATCAACTTGTGCTTATGCCTTAGGTTATATAACTGTTTTAATCCATAGTGGTAAATCGAAAGAAGAAAATTATCTTACCCAATGTTACAGTGTGCTGCTGTGACTACCCAGTACTTATTAATCAAGAAGCCCCCGCAGAAGTGCTGGCGTTCCACTGTCTGTATCGACACAATGTACTTGATTGAATGTGGAACCGGTGCGTATCCTCCCACTATACGTTCCTCTGCAATGTTCTGACCTGTGACACACAGGTAATGATAAATATTAGCTCAGGTTGGATTTAGAGAGAGAAACACACATAAAGGTCCATAAGGCTTTGGTGTAAACCACACTGAGCTAACTCAGTTGTACTTTTATTACTCCAGTTGCAGCATCAGTTAGAACAATTCAAGTCATAAAGTAAAACACAGAGGATTTCACCGCACAGATGCTTTCTGGCTCAGCAGATTAGTGAAAACAATCTCATCTCTGAAGTACACTGACTTAAAGTGAGGAAAGTCTGATTGCCTGTCTGGTGTTTACATGACTTTGAGGATAACACAGTGACTTGATTTGGATTGGATTTGATTAGCTTATAAAACATGATCAATGTTAAGATTAAATTACATATTACTGTTAGGTATTTTTGACCAAATGCATCAGTAAAATCCTACTTTAGTACTAGTAATAACCCAGTACAGTTATGTATAACAGTAACACCAACAGAATCTGAATCAGAAATACTTTATTAATTCCTAGGGACAATTATGTGGTCAAAGTTGCTCCATGACAGTAAAGAACAAGTTAAGTACCAAATATTACAAAATAGAACAATATGTTACAGAATAGCTTCATTCCAAATACCTCTAATAAATATCCAGATATATTACAAATTGAATATAATTTATTATAATGAAGTTGAAGTTCCCCTCTTATAATACTGACAGTTAGACCTCTGTAAAGGGTGTGCAGATATTAGGGTCAACAAGGGCCATTTGTCTGAGGACTTTTACTGGTCATTTGATAGGCAGATTTTACTAAGGTGAAAACTTCCTATCAGGGCTTTGATTTGTCATGGACTGTCTTTATATTGTGGTTTTACTTGTTTTGACCCACATGGGCAAAATATGGACTGAAAGACAGAAATGGCCCACAATCCATTTCAAGCTGCTCAAAGGAAAAAGAGAACAACACCCAAGAAATTAATAAGAGATAACATAAGGAATCTTGAGGCTGAATGACAAAAAATCTGCACTGCTGTTTAACTTGATTCCAGTGAAATGTCTTTAATCAGTGAGCTATGAAGCTGTGCATATCAGAGAACTGGAAAAATCCAGGATAATTTAAATATTGATTAAGGTGTCTTTTTAAAGTTAGTAAACGTTTTTGATTCAAATGATTCAATTATCCAATGTGTCACCCTTGGCTTACTTTAACTCAGTCAGAATGGCCCTCTGGGCCCTTTGTCCTACTCCAAATGACAAAGAGGGTATCTCTGGTATTGTACTAATGCTAATTATACTGGAAGAGTCCTTTTTATGCTTGTTTGGAAATACTCAGTGATGTTTCCATCTGGCCCCTGAATGAGCAGCTCAGTTTTACATTTTTTCTCTTGATATATTCGTGGCTTAAGATTCAACTGAGGACACTGCAGTCACATCTTTTCCCTTGGACCTTGAAGTTTTGAATAAACTGAGGAGAAGAAATTGCAGAAACATACGGAGGCACATTTTGGTACTTAAGAACCAGCTCTATTGTGGTTCAAAGATGCAGTAAAAGTTCTGTAATGGATTACAATTTAAAATTCATTGTCTACATTCCTGGTCCAGCTTGTTGGCTGTGTTAATGTTAGTTAGATAAATAAGAGGGATTTTATTTGATTAATCTGTGGTTACTGGACAGCCTGGTGTCCAGAGGCCTCATAAAAATGTTCTTAGATTTTTACTTGAGCTTAGTTTTAAGATCCTTTCCAATAGTTTGCTTATGTTCAAATCACAAAGGATGCTGAGCACGAAAAATCAACTTAAACTGATGGTACCTGCCTTACCAAGTTTTCTTTATATAACACCAGTACAAAATAGAGTTTAGCCTGTAAAAACCATTGTCAAAGAAAGATTTTAATATAACTACTTACATGTGGTTTTATGCTTAAGTTAAGACAAAACTGATTGTAAGTCTGTTTTATAAATGAAGCCTCAAATCATCAGAGTGGTGCAGCAATATGTTAAGCTTTGCCAAAAGAGGAGATAATCCTACCTTCAGGGGTAGGGATCTTTTTAGAACTGATACTTTGGTACCACACTGGTGTCTGTATTACCCCATCAGAGGAGGCTTTGACACAGCCTTTACTTTTACACTGGGAAATATTATTTTGCTGTCGATAGCTGAATGAATAAAATGTGAACACCTATATTTGAAAAACTTCAGTGATTTGGAAAGAATTTAGGATGATTTTCTAAAATCCTGTCCACTATCTACACAGTGAATATATGAAAATTAAAGAATGAAACCCGAATTGTAGATCACAGAAACTGAGAGAAACTTTATTCATGGAAAGACTCTTCCTCTGAGCCCTGCTGCTAATTATAGCTGCTAATTATAGCAGCAGGGGTGCATCTCAAGAACAAAATGGTAACCCTATAGGCTACAATACAGACAGCAATGATTGGGTGTGAGACTGACACACACGTAGGTGCACCAGAAAGCATTATGTAAGATCTTGGAAGTAAACATTTTAACACTGGGCCTCCCTGTGTGTGTTTTGTGCTCTGTAATCAAAATACAAACATAATAAAATTCAAAAGATTAACAGAAGTTTTTTTTTTTTTTTTTTGTCACTGCTAAACTCCAAGACATAGCAAGAAAATTATAATTAATTCACTGCTGATGTAGTTAGCTGACAGAAATATTGATAAATGACTGTTTTCAAGATTGGATCAAATCTCAAGTAAAGGAGAAAAGTTATATTTATCATTCTCCAAATGATAATTTAAGCTGCTAAGTTTCAGATCCCAGACCTACTCAATACCTTTGTCAGAATCTCCTTTCATATGTTATCTTTGTGACATAATTTCCAGGCACAAAAAGGGGCGTTGGCCACAATTACTTACTGTTATTTGTGTTGTTAGACTTCATGTATTGTTACTGAGGATTCAAGTTCAATTTCTTTTCAAAAGCCCTTCTTCTCCTAAAGATGTGTTTGTTATATTGGGTGCATGCATGCTACAAGATGACAGTAGTAATAATACAATAATAATGTTTTAAATGATGTTCATTTTAAATAAGTCTTCATCATGCAGGATTACACTATAAAGGTTTTCACAATAGGACAAAAAACTGCACTGACACATCACAGAGAAAGCCATGATATATTTATTTTTACTTTGTCTGAAAAATTCTCATATTTTAACATTAAGTCAAATTCATGTGCTCATTCACTTCTTTCTTTCTATGCTACCCAGATGGAAATGGCTCTGAGTCACATTTTTTTTCTACCCACAGAGCATCAGAACTGCAAATGACACAGCTAAAAGGGATGTATTAAAAATGTATATACTAACAGGCATATACTAGCAGTCAATGAACTCCAAAATTTTGCTTCCAGAATGTTAGACTACATATTGCAACATCCCAACTTTTCCTATTATTGCAACCTTGAGGTTTAACTTCACTGAGCTGTATCATCATATTTTTATGGATTTTAGATTGGAGATAAAGAAGCTTACTTACAGTTTACAGCCAGGACTTCTAAAAGTATACAAAGCAATAAAGATGGCAGGTCCATAGTGAGACAAAGGGAAGAGCAGTCTACCCGCAGCGAGAGGCTTAACCTGTGTGCTACTTGTCTAATCTTAAGGGGAAGGCATCTCACCTGCACTCTCAGGTTTCTTATAGTTTCTGTTTCCGTTTCCATGGTCACGTCCTTGTCCTAGACCGATATATAATTGAAGCCCCACAGCACAGCCCCTTGTATCACCTCTTCCATGACCCACTGAAACTGCCCCGCTCTTGCTCATTGTTTATAAAATCATCCAGTTTATTAATGACATTTTAATGCTGAAGAATATGTGCTTAATGAGCTGCCATGAGCCTATAAGTCAGGGCTATCTGTTCGGTTTTAATCATGTATTATGTAATAGCTACTCTGATGCTGTAGCCTTGTCAGATATGTTCAGTTATTGACATATTTCCATGTGTGATTGAAGCTCCTTATGTGGCTCAAATTGACTGCTGTCATATTAAATGAGAGAAGATACAGTACAGGTCTTTGCAGCTCATCACAGTCTCCCTGCACTGATCTCCCCCGAAAGGATTAATGAGGGTTTTGACCGAAGTTGAGCAGCATAAGCTTTTGTGTCAGATCAGGTCAAGCAAGCACTGCTGCTCCACATCTATCCTCAGGCTGGGTGTCATTAAAAATGGAGCACAGCTCAGCCCTGTCTCATCACAGCCACCATCCCTCTGTGGAGTTCCTGACCTTAGCTGGCTAATAGCCCTCTCTGTTGCCCTCGTTGCCGCTGATAGCTGAAGTCATGCTTTTGGTACATCCATCCTCCCTGGAGTGCTGACCACTGCCTTTTTTTCTGCATGGCCCACTCCTCAGTCCAAGTGCTGTCATCGGTGCACATGGCTGCCACTTCCTGTTCTCATATTCTTCTGCCTGGCCTTTGACTAAAACATCATTAACCACAAGGTTCTAATCGACGACTCCCCTCTTTGTCTAAATCCATTCACTTACTGTAAAAATATCAGATGACTTTTATTATTTACATCAAAGAGGGAATATTATACTTTCATATACTGTTACAGTGGCTGATGCTCATATTAAGCATGGCCAACGTTTCAAATAATGACAAGAAAGTATGTGCAAGTAATCCGTATGAATTAAAAGATCAGCCTTCAGACTACTCAAAAGAGTCAGTTTTAGACATTTATTTCTGCTGTGCTCTCTGTAAGATGTCAGTGAGAGAGGATATCATGTCATACATGTGGTCATGTCAGACAGGCAGCTCTGGCAGGTTTGAATTTGCTGCGTCTGAAAGTAGGCTTAAAGGCAGTGGAGCTTGTTCCAGACAGTGAATAAACTGAGGTCTTGCATCAAAGGCAGTGGATGAATAGAGATTATTTTCAACTGCTAATCATGTCTAGCTACTCTTGAGTCAAAGAAAAAAAGGAGTTATAAATGTGCTGCATTTAAGAAGCTTGCTGATTAACAATTTATTTAACCTTTCAGATCTCATTTACTGTAGCACAGTATAAATCAATAAGTATACTAAAGCTATAACCAGTGTATGGATATTTTATGTGCTTGATTAAGTTTTAAACAACAATTATAACTCTATCTATGAGGTATTTAAAGGCTGTGCTAAAATATAATGAAAAGATGATAGCTGGAATGATAGAAAATATGCCATATATTAATATAAATACGTATTGAAAGCTTAACATGTCCTCATGTTATGTGTCATATCACTTTATGAAGATTTGTTCATTAAGTATGACTACAGCTATGTCATTCTGTTATTACTGATTTTTGAAGCGTTTATAAACAAGTTATAAAAACATTATAGGGGTTATAAATTGCTAAATACATATATAAAAGCAAAAATGTGGCAGTCTTTCTGCACTGTATTATCAGCAGTGTTTATTATATTACATCTGTGTAACTAGACAAATATTATAAACAAGTGAAGGACTTGAAGATGATTTGTTGTCCATAATTGTGGACACTTGGAGAAGAAAATAATTAATGACTCTGTAACAAAATGTTTCACTGGAAACTGGAGTTTCCCGTGTCACTGAGAAAATATTGTTTTTTAGTCCTCAGACCAGTTGGCACTGCAGTCTTATCAGTGTCAGTATCACCATCGTCATTTCTTGGTACCAGTAACTCAGTACTCGGTTCTTGATCAAACCTTATCAAAACCTATCTTTACTTACAAATGTGTTTAGCTCAGTTAAATTAAAATATTTAACCTGCATCAACTATTTTAGGTACAGTGAAGAAACCTCCAAACACAATTTTAACTTTTAATCATTCAACATATTGACAAATGTATTGACAAATAGTTAGCATTTTACTGCAATTTACACATACAATGAGACGTCCAACAATGAGCTAGATTGGCATTTATTTTCGGTCCTAAGTGGCTGGCAAGAAGCCAAGACAGGGTTGCATCAGCTATTCATAAATCCATCATGAACTTTGCACATAAAGTTGTCCCTAAAGTCTTAGAAACTAGTTTCCAAAGAGTGATTTACCAACTCTAGGTTACACTGAACTTGAGGCTTGAGTAATGGGGTTCAGTAATGCAAACTACAGTGCACATCATAAGTATTTGGACAGTTGCACAATTCTTATTCTCCAGGCTTGTTTTTTGATTATTTAAATGGAAATTAAATACTGAATACTGCATTAAAATCATCTCAGTTTCATTTTGAGCAGGTTTACATTAGTATAGAATGAACTGCATGGGAAACATAGCCCTATTAATACATAATCCCCAGAGTCCAAGGGTTCTAAAGTAATTAGACACCTGACTACTAAACTATTTGCTGTCTGTCTTTTTAGCATTTGTTTTTGCACAAAAGAGTTCCCACAGTTGCTGTGGGACATTTAGCTGATTTGAGGTGGAGTTGTCTTGCATTATGAGGAGCAAAGAAGTGACCATGCAAGTAAGGAAGACAATAAACAGGCTGGAAAACGCAAATATCTATCAGAGAGGTATCAAATGTTGTTGCTTGACAAAATTTCACGAAAAGAAGTAATTCACAGCAGTTAAAGTTTGAATCAAAAATGATCGTAACATACAGGGTCTCTGGCTAAAGAAGTGATAACTTATTGACATAACAGAGAGCCTGTGTATAGTGTGAGGCCTATTTTAGAGAGAACAGGATGTACACTGACCGTATAAACTGAGAATCATCGTTCTGAGGTTGAAAATCATAAAGTGTTAATGTCCTCTGGATTATCTACTAACCTCATACAGTTTGAAATTCTTATAGATTTACAAAGGGAAATCAGTGGAGAAATAATAGTCTTTACCTGGTCTTAATTAGTGTTTGTCACAGAAAATAATTAGTAACCAATATCGGTATTTAGTCATTAAACACCATGTTTAACAACATGGTGTTGACATAGCCAATTTGTCATTGTCTGTGATGGTTAATTATTTAATTCAAATTTCAACTAAAATATTAATTTCTTTTTGAATATTTAGATAATATTCTGATTTTTAAATGTTCATAAAATGAATCATAAAACATTTGAAGGCCTGTCTTTTGTGTTCTTTAGTTTCCCCTATGAAAACAATAAGCTTCTTACTGTGACTTTTCTACATTTTTTTTATTATTTTACGTCCTGCATAATCGTTCAGGAAATTATTCCAATCTGATTTTATCCAGTCAAAAACATTTAATTCAGCAATGACCTTATGAAGATGTTGTTGATCGTGCAGAGGTGTTTCCAACCTAAAAACCTTCAGTGCAAGTATAAAACTCAAGCTTAGAAATGGACATAATACAAGAG
Source organism: Paratilapia polleni (assembly GCA_015106735.1). NCBI lineage: Eukaryota > Metazoa > Chordata > Actinopteri > Cichliformes > Cichlidae > Paratilapia > Paratilapia polleni. The sequence continues at coordinate 18,446 of VUQI01031476.1, forward strand.
AACACCCTTTATCTTTGTCCTGTAGTAGGTCAGTTTCGTTGTTGTAGCATGAGATGGTTACAGTACACAACAAGAACAACAAGACGAAGAGATAATTTAAACAAAAGATCTTGACAAGGGTACAATTACACTATAAAAAGAAAGAGGAGAGTGTTGGTCTCACCATTTGGAGATACTCTAAAGCTTCCCGCGTTTAGACTTTCAGGTAAGCAAAATTTGATTAATTAATATTCAAAAATCTAACAAAATTTCACAGTCTGTGGTTTATGTAAAAGCTCACTGCATACAACAGTTCAATTAAAATGGTCATTTACATTTTAGTGCAATATTTTCAGAGCAAAATTATTGTGATACATTTTCTTAAAGCAATAAACAAAGCAAAATTTTAAAAAATCAAAATAAGTAGATAATTTATAGTTCATTAGTATGTATGTAATGAGATATTAGATGTTGCTTTAACATCTAAATTATCAAGACAAGAAATTTGTACATTTTTATGTTTCTAAATTTTTGTTTATTTTCTTTATCCATTCATCTTTAAATCTGAATGATAATCCGATTTAATTAAGAGTGCCTGACAATGAGCAAGTAAATTAAATGGTACAAAAAAACCTGTATACAGAAGCTGCTAGCTGTTATTTTTCTGCATTACAGGTAACACGTAAAAATATGGCTGCTCTGCAAATAGCTGCTGTGCTGCTGCTTTTGCCTTTTTCAGTAATTTCAGGTAAGATCCGTCTTTGAAGCTTTCATTCCCAATCACTTAACAAAGGAAATCCTAGCCTCAACATGTAGAACCAGGAATGACTTTCAAAGAGAATTGGCTGACAGAAAGGTGAACACAGACATGATTGTCAATCAGAAGATATTATCTTTTGACCTGTTTTAACTGTATGTATTACTGGAACATTCTACTTCTCTATGTTCCCTGAGGCAGACCACAGTACAAAAGAAATTATGAAAAAAAAACAGAGACAAATTGTCTGATTCCCTGCCTGTCATCGCTGTTTACAGAGAATCCAGAGAGGATCATTGGGGGTCAGGAGGTTGCACCATACTCTATCAAATATCAGGCATCCCTTCAGACTGAGGATGGGGACCACTACTGTGGAGGCACCCTGGTGCACGAACAGTGGGTGGTGTCTGCTGCCCACTGCTGGAGACCGTAAGTACTGCATTAGAGAAGGTACACAGTTATAGTGATAAATATTAATGTTTTGAGCAGAATTGGATTGTTTTTTTTTTCATTTAATGTGATTGATTATATAATTATAATATACATATAATATATAATTATGTGAAATTGTCATTTCACTGTATTTTATGGTGAGAGGGTGTTCTTTGAAGAACTTGTCCATTTTTGTTTAACAGGAGTAATAAGATGAGGGTGGTATTAAGTGAACACAGCCTGACCACAACAGAAGGATTTGAACAGATCTTCAATGTCTCAAGGATATATGTCCACAATTATAATTACAGGACATATGACAACGACATCATGCTTATTAAGGTGAGTAGAATTTGTACTGAGCTGCCAAATGACCCAATTGCTTGGTCCTTATCTCACAATGGTGGTGTCTTACCTTTGGTTTGTGTTACAGCTCAGCACCCCAGCACAAATAAATGCTTATGTTCAGCCAGCTGCGCTACCTGATGATAACACCCCTCCCTTAAGTGGCGTCTGCACAGTGAGTGGCTGGGGTGTGACACAGGTTTACAGTTATGTCCTCTCCCCTGTGCTACGTGCTGTGAATGTAAGAGAAATACCTTACTGCCAGTGGTATTACTGGGGCAGGATCACTCAAAATATGATATGTGCTGGATCTCTACTTGGTGGAAAGGACTCTTGCCAGGTACAAATACATGCAACACATAGATTTTTAATGCATGTGTGTCATGCTTTTATTACTAAATAATAACACTGTTGTCACAATGTTGTATATAAATTCTCCCTTTAATTTATAGGCAAAATGCTGTGTGTGGTAGATGTTACCATATAGGATGACTAATGATGATTTTTAAAATTTTGTGCCTATACATTTAATTTCAGTGACTTTTTAAGACTGTTTAACATCTGCCATTCAAGAGTGGAAGTAAAACACTCTAGTACAAAAAGCATGTTAAACAGCTTTGCTTTGTTGTGGTGATCCACAGGGTGACTCTGGTGGTCCCCTTGTCTGCGATGGCTACTTCGAGGGCATTGTCTCCTGGGGTATTAGCTGTGCAAATCGACTCTACCCTGGTGTCTACACCAAAGTCAGGAACTACATCCAGTGGATTGACTGGGTTATTAACAGCAACGTGCCATGAACTATTTACTTCAAAAACAAACAGCTAATTGGACATCATTTTCAGT
>VUQI01031480.1:6617-20373 GCA_015106735.1 Paratilapia polleni
CTTCTTGCTGGGGGCTGTAGTTTGTGTTTCCATAGTAGATGAATAGTTCTGTAGATATGTGGGGTCTCCCGGGCTGGGCTCCAGGGGCAGGATGCCAAAGCTACACACACACACACAGGTTGTTAACACACTTCCAGCTGTGCAGGGCCCGTTCCAGGAAGCAGGTACAACAAACTGAGTCTAACCATGAACTGTGAGATCAGTACTTTGAGTTTTCAGTGCTGACCAGGACATTTCTCTCAAAAACCAGGACGGAGAAAAGAGTCGTTTGAACCCTTTCATGCACGGTCGTCACTACAGCGGACAGCTGTTCAAAAATTTCACTTAATAAAGTAATAAAAACAGTTATAGAAAAAGTCTTGACTACAGATGTCATAATTCATACATGAAAGGGTTAATCAGGCCACTCTGTCATCATCACAGACAGAATAAAGTTTAACATAAAATATATAATATTTTTTATCCTATCTGTGGTCATCATTTAGCAACCTTTAATTTTAATTAAATGAAGCTGGAATCCTAATTTTAGCTTTTGATTTTTAAATCTAATGATTCAGCTGTAAGCTGACAGGACAAAATATAGGAGACAGAAACTGAAGATAAAATGTGAAGAAACATATCAGACTCAGTTTACTGATGGACCGCCGAGATTAGTTACCCGGCAACAGACTCCGGGTCAGTTTTTATTAAATAAACACAGTTTCTGCAACAGTTTATGACCATTTCAGTTTTTCAGTTATTGTCTGTGTAGGTTCTCAGTCATCCAGGTCATGGTAGTCTAGAGAACTTGAAAAGAAGGCAGTGGGACATCTTCAGGTTTGAAGAAGAACTGAAGAAGCCTCTTGGATGAGAAGCGAAACATCTTCAAACCTGAAGATGTCCCGCTGCCTTCTTTTCAAGCTCTCTGAATGAATGAGAACCCACACAGATATACTGCCTTGCACTTTGGGAGGAAAACCTTTCAAGTAATGCAGCAATATCAAAGAGTATCAAGGATGCTAGCAGACTATAGGAACCACCTCCTCTTTAATGTGAGATGCAGACAGTCCAGACTGGTCTGAAGAGTTTGCGCCTCGGGTCCACGGTCAAGGGACATAGAACTGAGCAGATCTTTTTAAGAGCACAGAACCAGCTTCTAGGTGAAAGAACAAGACAGGTCCATTTCACTATAGATGCACTCCAGGACAATATCAACCAGACCCTGCAGGAACTGCCAACGCTTTTACCTTCTTCCATCTTGGAGGAAGTTTCAAAATTCGTGGACAAGGCACAATTGGCACAACACATGAATGGCAAAGAAAGATAACTTCGGAAATTCCAAACACTGCAGCAAGGGCTTACTATTCTGAGTCAATACCCAGACCATCTGGACCAGAACAGGAAGACACTACAACTATAGACAGCCAGGACACATGGGTGAAGAACTTATCAGACAGGGACCTCACCAAAGCAGAAACGGGTGTTCTAGCCAAAGGGCTCAATTTTGCCATATCTCCACAACAGCTGGACCTCATTGCAGCCACAGAAACAGCAGAAAAGATTCATAAATGGACACAGCCCGAAGCACAGCAAATCAGGATGAAGGTTTCAGTGGCCCTCTACAGTGTAAAAATATCTCCTTCCAACCTCACTGTTCAGGAGAAGAAGGCGATCACATCCCCGAGTAAAGACCAAAGCATCACATACTACCAGCCGACAAGGGGAGGTGCACCGTCATTCAACTGATTATCACTCCAAAATTACCACACTCCTCAGGGACAGCAACACTTACGAAGTCTTGAGGTGAGAACCCACAAGCAGCTACAAGAAGAATGTCATTGATTGCTTACAACAACTAGAAAGGAAAAAAGCCATCGACTGCTCTACATACCACTGCCGATACCCCGGGAATGCTGCACCCTGCATATACGAACTTCCAAAGATTCACAAAGAAGGAGTCCCACTCAGATCCATTGTTAGCAGTATAAACTCAGCCACCTACAACATTCCCAAACACCTCATCACCATCACCATTAGCTCCGCTTGTGGGGAACACTCTTCATCACATCAAAAAATGCCTTTTGACGTCATCTCACTTTTCATCTTGTACACCTACAACCGAGCCAGTGGAGACTGTCAGGAAACAACTACACCGAGACAGCTCCGTACACAACAGAACTAACTTCACCCCGATCACATTTGCACCATGTTAGACCTCTGCCTTTCCACCACATATTTCCAACACAACAAGGGTTTCTACAGGCAAAAGAATGGATGCGCCATGGGCTCCCCAGTGTCGCCCATTGTAGCCAACCTTTACATGGAGGAAGTGGAAAGTAAAACTCTGAGCTCTTTCAAAGGGACAACACCTAGTCACTGGTTCAGATATGTGGATGACACCTGGGTCAAAATCAAAACCCAAGAAGCAGAGGCCTTCACCAAACACAAAGTCAGTGGATAAAAACATCAAGTTCACCAGGGAGGATATCAATGAAATCAGGTTTTCATTCCTGGACTGTGCTATGCTCACTGAGGAGGACAGAAGCCTCAACATTGAAGTTTACAGGAAACCCACACACACAGACCAGTACCTACTCTTTGACTCCCACCACCCACTGGAACACAGACTTTGGGTGATCAGGACCCTACACCACCGGGCAGAGAAAGGGAACATTTTCTGCCTAAGGCAGAAGGGAAAGAAAAGGAACACACACATATTAATAAAGCTCTTAAAACATGTGGTTATCCTAACTGGGCCTTCATTAAATCAGCAAAGAAGCACAGGACAGAACATCAGACACCAGCCAGGGTGGAACACAGTGACAGACAGAACAACACTGTCTTCTCTTATGTAGCAGATCTGTAAGAGAAACTCAGGAGAGTTTTCTCCAAGCATAACATCCCAGTTCACTTCAGACCCAGCAACTGCTGTGCAATGCAGTGAGGAGTGCTCAGACCTTTACGTAGGAGAAACTAAACAACCACTCCACAAACGTATGGCACAACATAGGAGAGCCACCTCAACAAGACCAGACTCAGCTGTGCACCTAAAGGAGAAAGGACACTCTGAGGATGACAGTGTTCACATTTTGGACTAAGAAGACAGTTTGAGAGACGTCTAAAGGAGCCATCTACGTCCACTGTGAACAACCATCGTTGAACAGAGGTGGTGGCTTACAACCAGCCAGGCGTTACATTTTTCCATCAGTATGATTGATTACAACATGACCAATGATTGATCATTGATCAGTGAGTTCTGTGTCTGAAGCTTCCTACAGAACAGTGTGATTTAAATGTACAGTAAATTGTTTCTGACAATCTGACAGCTGCATTACTGTCCACAGAGTCACACAGTTACACAGATGGAGGCTACAGATTTGACTCTGAGCTGATAATCAATCAGTCTCTGTTCTTTCATTGATGACTGACTGATTATCAAAAATGTTAAAAACAAAAAAATTAACTAACGTCTAACTGGGATTTCAGTGTTTGTGAAACCTTCTGCAGGTGAATTCTCTCTGCTCTGAGCTCTGACAGCAACTTCATGAATAAGGAAATGAAACCGAGCGTCAGTCAGCTGGTTCAGGTGCAGCAGGAGGGGAGCAGTCAGAGAGAACACCTGCCAGAGAGCAGGTTAAGATCACAGAGTCTGTTACCATGGTAACTGACTCAAAGTTTAAGTTAATTCTCTTTCAGGAAGTGAGTTTCCTTCATCTAAGGGTTAACAAACTCAGAATTTTAGCTAAACCTACTTCCTGGAACAGCACCCAGGTAAGCTAACAGACTCACCTGTGAGAGTGTAATACTAACCTTGGTGTCAGCGGGCTGAGGGCTGTTGGTCCTCCCAGTAAACTCCGCCCACTCTTGGGCTTGTTCTGTTTAGCTAAAAGTGAGCCAGCTGACGCCATGGAAACTGTGTTACCCAATAAGGAGCCGGTCTCTGGCGAGATGAGGGAGGAGTCAATGTAAGAGACTGACAAATCAGACGTCAGCTTTCCGTTTGACGATTCAAGATTGAGACGATTCAACTCCTGAAAAACAATAACACGTCTGAGCGTCAGGTCAAACATCTTTCATCAGGAAGTCACAGCATACAGCAGGTGCGTTTGTGTTGCTCACCAGTGTGTCCTGCGGCGTCTCCATGAGGGCGGTGTCTAGTCTATGGGAGGAGTTCTGGGCAGGGCTTACAGATGGAGGGGGTGGGGCTATGGAGCAGTTCTGTAGAGAGGACAACCTGAACACCTGATCTGGATCTGGTTTCTCTCCTGGAACACAGAGCACAAAGTGTTACCTGAAGTCACACAGCGCCCGGATAAAGATCACGACTCCACAGGTGTGCGCGTGTTACCTAGGTGACAGAGGTTCTGGAAAGGTGACCAGAGGAACGGGTTGAGAGTTAGACTTCTCTGGAAACACTCGGCACCTTTAGCAACACGATCTGTCTTACTGCTCAGAGAGAAAGACAAGTGAGTCAGCAGAGAGTTCAGCATCCTCACCTGGTGGACTGCAAGTCAGTTTGGTTCTTACCAATAAATGTGCCCCAGTAATGACAGCGTGAAAGAGGCGGAGTCTCCAAACTCTGTGATGATGTCATCCTGACTCTTCTGTTTGTTCAGCACGCCACCAATCAGAACCTGCTCTCCTTCAGCCAGCCTGAGAGACGGGTGGAGAGAGAGAGGCGAGGAGAAGCGGGGTCAGATTGGACTCAGTTTACTGAGTCTGAAGACTGAAGTTTAATATTTCTAATGTTCGTCTGCTGGTTTTACTGAGATACACGGGCTGGTTAATGATCTGAACTAATCCGCTGTTTGTGTGTGTGTTAGACTGTGTGCGAGTGTGTTCTTACTTGCTGAGCTCCACGCAGCACTTTGCCAGCAGGAATCGAACCTGTGGCGTGGAGCAGCTGTGAGCCTTCAGCAGCCGGTACGCTTTGTACGGCTTCCCAGAGCGGTAATAACATGTGGCCAACAGGTAAAGCGCCTCCTCCGACCTCACTGAGACACACAGGTGAGACACACAGGTCAAAGAGAGAGAGAGAGACAGGTACAGATGGGTGTACACACAGACAGACAGGTGTTACCTTCAGCATAGAGCCTCTCGGCGAGGAAAACAGCGTCCAGGTAGGCGTAGTGGTTCAGAGCCTGCCACACTGCAGCCTGACAAAGAGACAGACAGGTGAACATCAACTGGGAGGGATTAATGTGTGTGTTTGAAACAGTTTAACCTCAAACTCAGGTCAGAGTTGGGATACCAAAGATTTGAAAACGTGACGGTACTTGTTTTTTTTTGTACCGTAGGTACGTAGGCAGCGTGTGTGCCGACCATACACAGGATAAAACGTGAAGCCAGTGCTTCATGTTCAATGAACTGCCTTAAACCTGCATTCTCTCTGAAGGCCACCAGGGGGCGATAGCTATGGTTGCAAAAAGACTTCCAGTCCTATAGAAGTCTGTGGGCAAACTACCCTCTGATCTCTGACCTCTTTCCTGCTAAGTTTATGGGCTCAGTCACTCTTTAAGTTACACTGAATAAAAATTAAGCCTGTTTTCTAAATCTTGGTCCTACTACGTTTATAAATGGAGGATTATCCCTGCTAAGATCATCGGCTAACAACTTCTCAATCACAAGTTGTTAGCCAATGAGCAAGCGGTTTCACAGTCAGACCCGCCCCTCCCCATCACATCCAGTTTTTTAAACCAAGATGGCGACGGTAAAAATGCTTATCTCAAGGATTCAAAACAGGACTTCAGAAACCAACAGATGATGTCACGGCAGCTCCGTCCATCTTTTATACTGTCTATGGTCCTGGCGCCTCCGCAGCGATAGCTCCGCCCCGACTCGTTGAAAGAAAGGCAGCGAGACCAGGGTATGGAAGCACTTTGCTTTGCTGTCCTGAAGTACACAGTACCCCAGCTGATTATTGGTGAGGTTGTTGCAAAGCAGCAATCTCACTACATGCTTCTGTCCAGAAAAAGTTTATTATACTTTAGTCTTCCAAAACTTTTGCATCCAAGTAATCCTGCACGTTTATCGAAGAAAGACCGTTCAAACTTCAAAATGACTGGCTTGCTCGACGCATGCTTCCAAACAGTTTTTGTGAATATTGGACCAGTTTCCAGTTATTGACGATTTATCGCTTAAAAAAAAAATAAAAATCAGAGCTAGACTGGAGAGCCTCACATGCCTTTGATCTACAATGACATCATAGAATGTTGGCAGCCAATGGGCTTTCCTTTGACCTATGTCAGCATTCTAGAATCTTGCATATAATATATGATAACATTCTAGAATCTTGAATTTGATCATATCAACAATCCCACCGCAATTTCTCCAGAAACTACCTAGTCTAGTTTATTTAAATCTGATATTGATCAGCACCAGCAGAAACCTGAAGGATTGAAGCTGTAACTGAGGATGTGCAGTACAAGTTAAACCTGATTCTGGGACATCATTTCTGACTGTCATCAGTTTTTATGTCCTGGTTAAATTAAAACAAACCACAGCGACTCGACATGCCGGCTCCCTGATCATATTCAGGTATCTGCTGATACCGATCAATAAAAAGAGTTAGATCAATAATCTGTGACCCTCACTGTTCACGTGTTCAAAATATCACTCTTCACTTAAACATTAACTCTGTAAGATAAACACACACCTGTTTACCTGCCACAGTATGCTCAAACCTGACTGGTCAGTCACCCAAATACACACCTGAGGGCTTCAGGTATTACTGGTTTCACACCAGTGAGGTCAGAGGAGGGTTACTGATCAATACTCTGACCGATCACTGCGTCTGTTCCGCTAGTGACGTCACTCCATGTGAACTCTGCAGTCACAATTTACCTGTGTGAAGTCACAAACACACCTGTGAGGTGAACATTACCCATCAGTCTGCGGCTGACATGGCAGCTAACGGCTAACAGCTAGCAGCTAATTCGCTTCATGTAACCGGGCAGCTAGCTGCCGTTAGCTTGTGTTAGCCCTAAGAGGCTAACGGCTGCGGGATAACTTCACCTGTTGATCTGCGGTCAGACTCTGACATCAAACCGAACAAACTTCCAAAGAACCGTTTTTATCATTTTATGAACTTTAAAGCCGAGTTTCTGGTCACTGAAGCCGTTCCACTGCATGTTAGCCGGTGCGTTAGCTGCTAACCGAGTGATGCTAACACAGAACTCCGTTTGAAATCTAACATTTTCTCTCCGCTCTCTCAGCTGCACACACCTGAAAGTCTCTGACACACCTGTGAACATCGGGCCCCGTTGGCTGATAAATTCGGCACACAGACAGTGACCCACATACGGCTGGTTCCGGTGAAATATGGACTTGAAAGGGTGTCTGCCCGCTCTCCGCGGGGTTATTTCCCCTCATCTGGATTCAGGGATCTTTGGACGGATCTGCTGAGGTTCCGGGTGATTTTATTTTAAAATGAAACACTGTTCATGTTTTGGATCTGAGCCGAAACAATGTGTGGAACAGATCATGTCATGAAAGATCAAAGAAACTGTCCCACTCCCGTTTTATTTTTATCAGAAACACCTGAAAGCTCAATCTGACAGATTTGTAAAGGAGTCTGGCATGACATATCTGAACTGTACCAAGTGTAAGCTAACAGCTCTGTGTGACCCAAACGGGCCCTGACAGAAGGTATCCCGGACTAACGACCACTAATAACATCAGAAAACTCTCTCAGTGCTACCAGCGGCCCACTGCAGGGCCTGCGGCCGAGGAACAGCGCTCTCACCGCGGACTGGACCCGCCACTGAGGCCGGGACGTAGAGAGAAGCTCGGACTTCATAAATGCTCCGCTCCCCACGCGTGACAACGAGCTAAAGGTGTATTTTTACCTGGACAGGTTCCTGCAGCACCGTCATTCCGCTCCGACACTCCTTCTGTCCGCTCCCGGCGTCTCTTTTCTCTCCGCTCTTTCTTCACTTGAGTCTCAAGAGGAGCTGCAGGCGAACATTTGAACATACCGACCGTTAGCAGCCGAGCACTGCCGAAGAAATCCGAGGAGGGAAAAGGCCGCGACGGACATGAACGACTGTCGAACGGAAAGAGCCGAAGTAGCTGCTGCGCCCTCTGGTGGTATAATCAGGTACAGCGGGTGAAAAAACGGGTTCTGTCGCCTCCTGGTGGTCACACTGATTTACTGACTTTACTGCAGTTATTCCATTTTCTTTTTCATTTTTATTTAGCTTTATTTTTCTTTGCAGTACAATTTAATTTCAGTTTAGTTCCCAGAGTGGGATTACTTTTTATTATCATTGTCATTATTATGATTATGATTATTAAAGTGAAAAGTTCAGAAGAAGAATTACACCACAAACACTTGAATCACAGTCACAGTGGACTGGAATGAATCTGATGGGAAATGAGTATTCATTTATTACTTCCTGTGCCCTCGGCTAGTTTGTTGGATGTGTTTTTGGTTTGATGTCTGAAATCAGGTCTGTGTTCAACACAAGTTTTGTCATTTTGTTCTCCAACATAAACAAATGCTCCAAATGCTGAATCTTTTAAGTGTCACAACAAGAAGCCTGCTGGCGTTTGGTTGAGGGACCCAGGGTCATGCTAAAAAACCGTCATCCCCGTGATGCACGAGTTTATTAAAAGAATTATGTGGTATTAATTAGACCTGAAGTTAGACACAGCTATTTGTTGTGCAGCTGCTGTCAGAAGGTTGTGTTAATTTGAACTAATGTGAAAACTGTAGCTTCAGAAAAACAAAGAAAAGTTATGTTTCCATCACAAATTAAGTTGTGTGGATTAATATCCAATATCCAAAACTGATTATAAAGTATGCTGTTCACTTTGCCAGAGACTTGATATCAGAAGGAGACACTCGCAGAGAGAATTCAGTAACAGCCAAGATGGAGAAGATGCAGGGAAGTGTCTTTATAGCAGACCAAACAAGCTTCTGACCATTACAACAATCAGACTCAGAACCAGAACCATCAGCAGGGTCACGTGTGCTATCCAATATTTTGGCTAAAGACGTGTCTACTGCCATTCATAAACACTGGCACAGTGTAACCTCTGACCCCATTCTCAGGGTTTTTCAACGAGTGTTCATATACATAAAACGGAGATTAGTATCACCTGCACTCAGGCAAAACATTTTCCATCCAACAGATAATTTCATGTAAAACCAGCATGTCAGATATGTCTTCAAATGTGCTGGTGGACTGGTTAAAATGGGTGAAACCTCCAGGCCTCTAAAAACCGAATCTGGAGTTCCTGACGCTAAAATGCAGGCCTTTCCATCTCAGTTGTGAACATAGCGCACTGTTTGTTTTTGCTGTATACACTCATCCACGGGCCAATGCAAAATTAGCCATGAGCAGGCTGCATGATGCCATCAGTAAACAACAGGACAGACTACCGGATAGTTTCATCATTGCGACGGGGGACTTTAATCACACAAACCTGAAGTCTGTGTTACCAAAGTTCCAGAAAAACATCCACATTGAAGTTAGGTTCACACTAACTTCAAAGGTGCCCACAAGGTCCGCCCAGCCCCCCACCTCAGACAGTCAGACCATTTGGCTCTGTTTTTTACACCTGCATACAAACCTCTTATCAGCAGGATAAAGACCCAGGTAGGGACAGTTCAGATCTGGTCTGAGGAGACTGAGGCAGCGCTGCAGGACTGTTTTGAAGACACAAGGTGGGAGCTGTTTGATCAGGGAGACACAGAGTAATACACCTCCACAGTACTAGATTACATCAAGTTCTGTGTTGAGAACACCACCAAAACCAAACAAATCAGGGTGTCTCAAAACCAAAAGCCCTGGTTCAACAGCACTGTTCACACTCTGCTGAAAGCCAGGAACACAGTGCTGCAATCAGGTGACAGAGGCCTATAGGAGATCCAGAGTGGAGCTGCGAAGAGGGATTACTGCTGCCAAAAGGAAATATAAAATGCAAATTGAACAGTACAAGGACAATACCAACCACAGCATGTGGCAGGGGATCAGAACAATTACAAACTACAAACAAAACCCCTGCCCACCCTCTACAGTTGACCCCTCCCTCCCTGATCAGTTGAACACTTTCTTTTCACGATTTGACAGCAACAACAGTAGTGTGAGAGTGCCATCTCCAACACACCGGACCTACAATCAACACCCCTCACACTTGACCAACTCCCCCCAGGAAGAGAAGCAACTGATGGCAATGCACCAGTACCAGGTTAAGCAGGCCCTGCTTAACATCAACGGCAGGAAGGCAACTGGTGCGGACGGGGTCCCAGGTCGTGCCCTAAAGGCATGCGCACACCAACTTGCAGCTGTCTTCGCTGGCATATTCAATAGGTCACTGAAGGAGGCCACAGTCCCCACCTGCTTGAAGTTTGCAACCATCATCCCTGTCCCGAAACTCTCAGCAGTCACGTGCTTGAATGATTATCGGCCTGTTGCACTAACACCGATAATCATGAAATGCTTTGAGAGACTGGTGATGACATGCATCAAGGCCTTCATCGCTGTCGACCTGGACCGCTATCAGTTTGCCTATAAAACCAACAGATGCACTGAGGATGCCATCTCACCCCTGCTCCACACTGCCCTCAGACACCTGGAGAACCCAAACACCTATGTGAGGATGCTGTTTGTTGACTTCAGCTCTGCCTTCAACACCATCAACCCAGGCAAGCTGGTTAGCAAGCTGCTGTCACTGGGTCAGGACTTCCACCTCTCTAGTTGGATTAAGGACTTCCTCTCCAACAGACTACAGCACGTGAGACTTGGAGACCTCATCTCATCCAACACCATCCTCAACACTGTGTTCTCAGTCCACTCTTATATTCGACTGCACTCCCATTCATAACACAAATTTCATATACAAGTTTGCAGATGACACAGCTGTGGTGGGGATGATAACCAACAACAGTGAGGCGGCCTACAGAGAGGAGGTCCACACCCTCACATCCTGGTGTCAGAAGAATGACTTGCTCCTCAATACCAGCAAGACAAAAGAGCTTGTCGTTGACTTTAGGAAACATAAGAATACATCACATGCCAGTCTGGTGATCAACGGAGAAGAGGTGGAACAGGTGGGGAGTTTCAGGTACCTGGGTGTTCATCTCTCTGAGGACCTGACATGGAGAGTGAACACCAAGGAGCTGGTGAAGAAGGCCCAGCAGAGATTCTTCATCCTGCTCAAGAAGTTCAAGAAGAACTGGGCTTCCACAGAAACTCCTCACCAACTTCTACCAGTGCACCATAAAAAGTGTCCTGAGCTATGTCCTGAGCTATGTCCTGAGCTATGTCCTGAGCTGCTGTGGGTCTTAGACCAGTTTTGCACCTTTTGCACTGAAGAGGCGCCTCTTTAGTGTTTCCTCACTTTCAGTTCTAAGATTGTCCATATCAGGACCGAATAAAAATCATCTGGTCTTTAGCAAAGGTTAAATTTAGGTAAATACAACCTCAGATGAAGACCAACACATGACATATTAAAGTTCATGACAGCACAATTAGAAACAGACTGAACAAGTATGTTTTGTTTGGAAGGGTTTCCAGCAGAAAGCCTCTTCTCTCTAAAAAAAACATGGCAGCTTAGGTTTGCAAAGCTGCATCTGAACAAACCACAAGACTTCTGGAACAATGGCCCTCATTTACTAATACAGTGGTGTGAAAAAGTGTTTGCCCCCTTCCTGATTTCTTATTTTTTTTGCATGTTTGTCACACTTAAATGTTTCAGATCATCAAACAAATTTAAATATTAGACAAAGATAACACAAGTAAACACAAAATGCAGTTTATTGCAGTGAGTTTCTCATCTCAGGCATCACGTGCTGCTTGTCCTCCTCCTGTTTTTGTCTTCTTCTTCTATTCTGTTGGTCGTTTTTCATATCAACGTTGGTGTTTTTTAATCTTCACCACTCCGATGGAAACACTTTGGAAAGCTGTGCTTTTCTGGCTTCCTCTTTGGGCACAATTGTTTCAGTTTTTTCAGTCAGATTTTTCAGACCTTCTGCTTTCTTGCCTTAGAAAGCCAGGCATCTCTCTTGCACCATTGTCACCACTTTCTCTGCTTCACCTGGAGATAAATATTTCCTTTTATAGAGGGAACAGCGTGGCAGTATGCAGATATATCCAGATTGTACATGCCTGTTGCTTCAGAATGATTCTGACTCACTAACATATGCATGCTGGTAAGAACAAAATAGGCCAGTGCACACATTTTATAATTCCAACAGTAATTTTGCGTACACACTTGCTTTTGACCATGAAGTCAACTGTAAAGAAGAGTGGGCCAAAATTCCCGATAAAGTCAAACAGAAAACCATTAAAATGGCTTTGTAAGCCTTTCCAGACTGATAGATGTCACTGACTTTGTTTCTCATCTGTTCTTGAGGTTCTTTAGATTGTGGCATGATGTTGCTTTTTGAGATCTTTTAGCCTACTTCACTTTGTCAGACAGGTTCTGTTTAAGTGATTTCTTGATCCAACTGGGCTGGCAGTAATCAGGCCTGGGTGTGGCTACTGAAATTGAACTCAGCTTTCCAAAAAAATGTGGCTAATCCTAGCTAATTCATGATTTAACAAGGGGGGCCAGGTAGGTTTGGATATCTTTTTTCCCTTAATAAATGAAATCATTATTTAAAAACTGCATTTTGTATTTACTCAGGTTATCTTTGTCTAATATTAAAATTTGATCGGAAAAGTTTAAGTGTGACAAATATGCAAAAGGAAATCAGGAAGGGGCAAATACTTTTTCACGGCACTAAGTGTGTGTGTCTGTCTATGTGTGTGTGTTTGTGTGTGTGTGTGTGTACGTTACATAATTCTCTCTTTTAATTATTTAAGAAACTTCCACTTGTGTTGGGTAGTTTTATAGTTTTATGGGCACCAGGTGAGGTTTTATATTTTGACATTTTCCACAAATTTGTTTTTGCTGCCTCAGACTTGGACATTGCCTAAAAAAAGAAAAAAAAGGAAAAACAGAAACAAAACAACATGTTTATGTTAAAATAAATGAGCCTATAAAACTCTCATGTCTCTTGTGGTTTTAGTTTGAACTCAATCATTCAAATAGTTTGATTATCAAACCTCATTTATGGCCAATTTAAGACCCAAGAACTCATTTGTCAGAGCTGAATGTGTCTATAACATAAATTCACATAGCCTTTGTTCTGGTGGGCGGAACCAGAGACTTTGATAACATTGATACTCTGGATTGGGCCGTTCATGGCATCATACTGTAGTGTAACTAAAAACGTGTAGTAGAAGTAGTACAGCTTTTTAAACCTTATTCTGGGGCAAAGCCAGCAAAAACACATAAGCCATGTCTCTGCTGCTGCAGACTCCCAAAGGTGCTAATGGTGCGGTCCGACCGAAAGTGCTAATATTACAGTGTGTTCAAATATCAAAACACAGAAATGTTTATCTGTTCATCCACCCATCCATCATCTGGTCATCCATCCATCCATCATCTGTTCATCCATCCATCATCTGTTCCATCCATCCACCCATCAATCATCTGTTCATCCATCCATCCATCCCTCCATTCACCCATCCATCATCTGGTCATCCATCCATCCATCCATCATCTGTTCATCCATTCATCATGTGTTCATCCATCCATTCATCCATCATCCGTCCATCCATCCATCAATCATCTGTTCATCCATCCATCCATCCATCCATCCATCTGTCCATTCATCCATCCATCCATCCATCCATCATCCATTCATCCATCATCCATCCATCATCTGTTCATATATCCATCATCTGTTAATCCATTAATGTCCATCCATCATCATCTGTTCATC
>VUQI01031484.1:0-10563 GCA_015106735.1 Paratilapia polleni
AAAGCTGTGGCATGACCTTAAAAAGGCGGTTCATGCTCAAAAACCCTCCAATGTGGCTGAATTACAACAATTCTGCAAAGAAGAGTGGGCCAAAATTCCTCCACAGTGATGTAAAAGACTCATTGCCAGTTATCACAAACGCTTGATTGCAGTTGCTGCTGCTAAGGGTGGCACAACCAGTTATTAGGTTTATCACTTTTTCACACAGGGCCATGTAGGTTTGAATTGTTTGTTTCCCTTAATAATAAAAACCTTCATTTAAAAACTCCATTTTGTGTTTACTTGTGTTATCTTTGTCTAATATTTAAATTTGTTTGATGATCTGAAACATTTAAGTGTGACAAACATGCAAAAAATAAGAAATCAGGAAGGAGGCAAACACTTTTTTACATCACTGCAAGTACTCATTCACAACTCTCTCAGTGTCTGCTCAAGAAGGGAAACATCATGCTAAGTAGCTACTTATTACTTCAGGATTACTTCCCCATTACTATTTATTAGTATCCTCAAGCAAAGTGAAGCACCATACTAGGAAGCTCCACAGCAGTTCTTCATTGTCCCATTGCTCAGCAAGGATTTAAAACATCATATTCAGACAACATATCCATCAGTATACACATTGGTGACAATGGAGATCCTGATGCCTTAAAATGTAATGAGCAGAGTTTGTATCAACTAAGGTAAACTAATTAGACTCTTGACCTGTGTGGAAAGGCGAGAAGCCCTCACTCAACCTTTACCAACATTACCATGACACCTAAAGAGAACAATAAAGTAGGTTTGTCCTCCTGATTTGAATTCACCTTCCAGTCACATCATTTGGACTAACAGTATTACACAGGGTGATGAGAAATGCAAAGTCAAGTGAATTCTTCCAGTTTCTTTAGGAGACTCTTGGCAGTTAAGAGGCTGCATATAGAGAATTAAATTTGCATTAGAGAACTTTTATATTATGTTGGTATGTGGATGGCTTCGAACAACAGATCGGAGAGATTAAGTGATATTTTGCACACTGGTTTCATCATGCTGAGCCCTGTGTGTGTGTGTGTGTGTGTGTGTGTGTGTTTGTGTGTGTGTGTGTGGGATCAAATACGCTGCGCTCCGAGAGGCGGCGCTTCTGTCTGCTTCACGACTGCTGATGTCACCGCTGGGAGTGCGTCCCGGCAGAAACACGCCCCACACTAGTCCTACAAATAGCCTACCACTCATGCTGTACGGCACTCACTCAGCCTATCACTCAAGCCTTGTGCCGCTCCAGAGAAACAGTGCGCACCGAACAACTCATCCTCAGCGAGTTGGAGGGCCACAGTTGGAGCAGAGACACTATAGACTCCGACCGGAGAAACAAAGAGTGAAGATGTCTTCTTACGTGTCCTCTGAATGCCGCCGGGTCAGTCCATCTGTCAACGGCAACAAGTTTGACACGGCGCACCGCAAGAAGGCCGTGGCCAACATTTTCGAGAATGTCAACCAAGACGCGCTGATGAGGCTCTTCCAGAAAACGGGCGACATGAAGGCGGAGGAGAGAGTGAGGAGCATCTTCTCCTACACACAGGACCCGGAGGAGACGGCTCGGGCACTGATGGCTCTGAAGCAGCGAAAGAAGGACAAGTTCCTCCAGATCGCGGGGATGGTCCGGCAGATGTTCAAGCTGCGCTGACTGTGTTTTAGCAGTCTTTTCACCACCCGTGTCTCTATCTGTCGGCTCGTGTGTGTGAGCCGAATGTGAAAACACTCCCAATGTGACTGAGCTACCGCCGGAGGTGTGGCTCACCTGTCGCCTGGAAACCACCGTCAGGTGCAGAAGGAGAAGGTGCAGCCGGCTGTCGCCTCATGGACGGAGGTGATAGCGCAATCTTGCCTGGAGCGGGCTGGAGCAAGATGAACTAAATGGGAATATGAAGGGAATACATTCAAGTCTCCCTGAAGACTTGAATTCACTGATGCACCCTTGTGGGTGCGTGACTGTACAGGTGCACATCACTGTGTTGATGATGGTGCACAGCTGCAGTATGGGACTTCATAGTGCCGTGGAACCTGCCTGCATGAATGCCTGTCCTGAACACACGCCTTGTCCCTCAGCTTTACTTTGTTGTACGAGTACCACTCATTAGTGGCCAATATGTTATTGTCACCAAAATGTCTCAGCACAATGATCTGCATTTATGAAACATTCCTTTTGTTTGTCATTTTTAATAAATTATTTTGTTGTATACTAAAGTTGAAGCCTTGTTTGTCTTTATTACACATGTCTTACGTGGCTTTATTTTAGATGTTTGTTGGTAACCCCGAAACATCAGGACACATGAGGTTAATATGGTACTGCTCAGTTATGGCAGATTAGAGCTGTGGGGTTAATTCTGTTATATTGCATTAGAGTGTACATGGGGAACAGTTGTAAGTGAGGAGTAAAAAAAAAAGAAAGCAAGTTTATTAGACATTTTTATTAGACAAAAGCTAGTAGTTTTTGTCTAATATGAAAACACAAGTCAGAGCATGATCTTTGTGCTCGGGGTTAGTCACACACAGGGAAACCCCTCATGCCAAACACAACTCAAGTTACCATGGAAATGGGCAAATAATTGTGTAAATGTTGACCTTTGTCTTTAACATTAACTGCAGATGGATACATCACAGAGGAGTGTAACAGTATGTATGTGTAGTGTTGAGTCATGTAATCTAGGATCAGGTTTATTTCTTAGTGTGCAAACAAAATGAGCACATTTCTGACTCTAATGTTCTTCACTGACGCAGCAGAGGGCATTAAAAGAGGATAGAGTTACTCATGAGAGGATGTGGTTAGCCTTCATTGGGTTTCCCTCACAGCTCTGTACCAGACCGGTGTAAACCAGTTTGGCTCAGGATGGGATGGGAGGGTAGGGAGGTGAACAGCTTTCTCCACACAGCGTATTTTACATTGGAGTCTATTTAATCACCCGAGCCTTGTAGATAAGAGCCTGTCTAAGTAGCATTATGGGGTTTAGATGAGTTGAGGCTTTACCTCTTCACCCTCTGATTCTTTACCTTCAAATAAGCCATAAATGAGCCCTCCATTACTCCAACCGCCTACTATGTTTACACCCAAATTTAAAAGAATTTTTGTTGTATTTTGTCTGTTGTAGGGCGTGTATGTGGGCTTAGCTGCAGACACACAGATCACTGTGACTCCTGCTAATCTGCTTTGATAGTCCCTCTACCGGTTCAAACCAGTTCTCTGGGTTGTTGTTCATGATGACATCTAACTCCAGGTGCCTCTTGCATGTGCTTACAGTTAAGGGAAGCTCCAGTATCAAATACCTTAAGGCATGAAACTCTCAGGTGAGAAATCCCCTGTGATGCTGGTAAAAAGGAGCGCTTGTGGGCTGCTGCCGGAAACAAATTACTCACCTCACATAGCATTTAAATCTATGCCATGGCAACTTTTAATGATTAGACAGAAAGGGCTTTTCCGAACAGCATAAAGAAAAATAATAATCTTATCAATATGCATAAGAAAGAGATAGATTTGAACCCATATGTTTTAATTCACTGGGTTGTTTAAGTAAAATGAATTTCCTTTAAACGAGTTTAATGATACTGACTGAAAACTTTCTTAAGAATTTGTTATAGACAGCAGTTGATTTGGCATTAAACATATTTTAAAGCAGCTACAGCTAATGGTTTTAATAATAACAATGTATCAAATGACAACATGAAACAATGTAACATTACATAATGGACTGCTTGTAGTGAGAATCCTGCAGAGAATTATCACTTAAATCAGCGGCTCCCCTCGGCTTTATGGAGGTTTACAGTGGATT
Source organism: Paratilapia polleni (assembly GCA_015106735.1). NCBI lineage: Eukaryota > Metazoa > Chordata > Actinopteri > Cichliformes > Cichlidae > Paratilapia > Paratilapia polleni. Next base: position 3,801 of record VUQI01031484.1, read on the forward strand.
TCAGCTCATTGTTCAGCTGTCCTACCCCAAACTTAATGTTTTGGTTCACTCTCTCAGTTCTCATAGTGTCAGATTTGGACACAGCAGGCAGCTGTTTTCAGCAAAAACGCTGGAAAAACCCACTGTACCCTACCTGCCAAGGACCAAGCAGCAGAGAGAAACACTTGCTGGAGAATATGGAGGAGCTTCAGCAATTAGTGAGGATGAAAAACACACCTATAAAATGTTAGTGGCCACAAAATGGAATAAAAAAAAAGAAAAAAAAAGATGGTGTTTATCCAAAACTACAGCTGTTCATATATTAATAAATTCATACATTTACATAAAAGAAGACGTCAATGTTATGTTTACAATTTATTTTAGCCTGTAAGTCAAAAGTGGCTAAATTATTCAATGTTTATCTGATTTTACAAAACTTTGTAAGGTAAATAATCATTTTGAAAAATAGACCAGTTGACTTCTTTATGAAGCTTGATGGTAGCCTACTCTAACTTCTGTGTGCTAAAGCTACAGCTAGCAGTTAGCTTAGCTTAAGAGTCTTGTTAGCACCATGAGCTAGCTAATCTGCCAAACTTCAATTTGTCATTTTCAATGGTTTAAATAAAGAAGATATAAAATGTCAATTATAGTGAGCTTTAGAGGAGCTTCCAGTGCATTTTAATACTTTTGGATGAAGCCAGGTTAGCTGTTTCTCTATGTTCCCACTCTATATAGTATGCTAAGCTAACTGGCTGCTTCAGTAGCTTCAAATTTAATGTACAGTGGCTTTTATCTTCTCATGTAACTGTGGGTAAGAAAACCAATATGCATATTTATCAAGCATATGCATATTTCCAAAGCAATAAAAATCTAAAAATAGATATTCTTTTGTGAGACTTTCCTTTTTTTCTTCAGCTAAATTTACCACTTTATTACAGGTTATTAATGATGCTGTTTAGTTTTTACTCTTTTATCTTGCAGCTGCTCCTTTTGTTTGACTCATGTATCTCACTCTAGGCAGATTTTTTTGCCACCCCCTTTTTCCTTTTATGGCTATCCAATTGTTAAGGAAAAGAAAGCTAAATATTCAAGGCAGTTGTCTTGGCTGTCTTTGCTGTGTTGGCAGCTGTGTGCGAGGATTGGACCCAGGCCTGTCGTCTCCCACCCTCTTCCTGCCTTTCATTGGCTTTAGAAATGGCCAGTGCTTTGATGTCAACAGACACTGTGGCAGACAGCCTTCAGACAGTAACCACAAAGAGAGAGAGGGAGGAAGATACAGGGTGGAGGTGTGAGTGGAGAAGGGTCAGGGATACAATAAAATTATATAAACCACAATATAACAAAAGGAGTGCAAAACCTAATTTTAATGTGCATGGAGTCTGATTGAACATGAGTGAAAACTGGGAACAGAATCATAATGGTGCACAAAAAATACAAAAAACAAATAATGTGTTTGCTATTAAAAGAAATGAATAAATATGATATACTCATTTCCTTTTTTTACAAGTACCTTTTGCTCAGAGTGCTTCAGAGTTCTCATAGACTCTGTTCTTTGGGAAATATGCTCCATTAATGACAAACTGGAAGGCTACATGACCACAAAAGGATCTACTAAATCATTTTGGCTGCACAAAGAGAAAGAGTTGCTGCACTGCTTCTCCTTGTTTGGGCAGCCAAAACAAGCTTTGGCTCACTCCTTGGGGCTGATTGTAAATATTCTGTAAACACAGCCTTTGGGGGTTTGATAAAGACTGAAAAAGAGAGAAGCAAAACAGAGAGGTGCAAGATTAGTGATTACAGTGCAGGGAGTGGCAATCAACTCGATTCCAGCGCAGACCGGTTCAAACCAAAGGCTGAAATGAGGAACCAAGCATGAGCTGTACACAGGCTTAGGATTAGTCAGCGTTTAGCTGGAAGATCCAGCCATAAAATCAGCGGCCCTCGATGTAAGTTGATGTCTTGCTCGATGAACTGCCGTGGGCTGTGACACTTGGCCGATCTCACATTAACAAAAGGCTTCTGTTGATTCTATATTTAGCTTGTTTTTTTCATACAATGAGCCAGGCTACTCAATCTTTCCCGAGAAAGGCAACAGGAATTGCCTGTTGATTTTGGACAGCATTTGAAAGGATTATATATCCATTTATCAGACACATTATTTTAAGAAGCTTTTTAAAAACAATGTTGGTGTGTTGGCGATTACTGTTAGCCCCCCCCAGCTGCTAGACTTTCTTAGGAAACAGGGTAACAGAAATTTATTAATATAATGTGTCTGTAATTCATCATCACACAAGGGCACTTCCCAATGTCTAATGAATTACCAGTGAATTTCACCCTGAGATACAATGTGAGTAAGGTCTAATGTTAGAATTCGAAGGAGGCTAGGGTTAAGAATCAAGTTAGGCTTAAAATGGGTTTCGGTTTAGAGTTGTTAGTCTGTTGGGCCGTCAGTACACCTCTGTGTTTGAAATACCATCTCAATAACATCTCAACAACAATTTGACTGGTTGCTAGGCAGTTTCATACAGACATTCATAAGGCTGGCATATGTGGATTTTTATTAAAAATTTCAGTGGCTGTGGATGAACATCAGTACAGACAGCCATGGTGCTCAGAGGATGAAACTTATGATATGACCCCTTACTTTAATGATAAGCTAACTTTTAATTTGGACCAAGCAGATCTTCATCCTCACTGTGAGCATGATCATCTTGGCATTTAGCTAAGCACAGCCTCAGAAATCTTTTATGTGGACAAATGACTTCTGTGAAATGTCAGACTTGTTAAATTTTGATCTGAACTACAATAACCTTGGTTTTCCCAGCCTATCACAGTTAAAAACACCCCTTCAGGGGATGAAAAATGAATAAATTTGTCTCCTTGTGCATATGAATTTCTAGACCTTTACTGTAACAGTTTATCCTCATATGCAGCTCTTAAACCTGCACTCTTTCTAGTGGCCAGTAGGGGTGTGTGACCTGGCTGCAACAAGAAGTCCAACTGTACAGGAATCTATGGGAAAATTACCCTACGTCTCATGGGATCCAAGACCTCAATAAACACTTTCCTGAAGAGTTAGTGCTCTCAATAGCTAGTTTCAAGTCTTTATTATGTATACGACTTAATGTTAGCCCACTTAACCATCAATTCCAGATTCCTAGAGCTGGATCCAGTCATTATAGTGAAATTAAAACAGAGCCTGCTGTGTGCTTAGTATTTCTAGTTCTTCTCTTAACTTTGATAACAAAGTTGCCTCTTCAGGTTCAAAGTCTCTCTTGACGCACTGCCCTATTTTCTACACCACTTGTCAAAAGCAGCTGTTGTCTAGCCACTAAGGGCAAGGCAAAGGTCAGCAGGTCATAGTGATGTAAGATCCATCCAGGAAGAGTTTCAGATGTGTGAAAAGAAGAAGAATGGGCACTGACTTTGCGACAGTTTTTCTTGAAGCGCCCGGTTGTCTGACTCACAGTATTTCCTACAAGGGCCCCATGTGTGTACTGGCATCATCCGGATTAGCTCATGATGAGAATACAAAAGAGACTGAGTGAAAATGAAACACATTCCTCGCCATCAAGGAAGGATTCCTGGAATTTGGCACATTTGCAGTCTGTTATTGTCTCTGTGCAGATGTCATTCACTCGGGAGTGGAGCTGCACAGTCTGAGGGACCTCTTTGTTGCTTTTGGACGAGTCATTGCATTGTACATTGTACATGGTGCGCATTGTGCCGCAGCTTCACATCAACACTTATGTACACTTTGCGTCAGCGTTCTGCGTCGAAAGTGACCCCTACCAGCTGGATGGCACGCACAGCGGGACCATGCAGACACCATGACGGTGCATTCACGCCCGAAACAAAGCATTCAAACCATCATGTTGGCTCAGGATCACACTGTGGTTCGCAACAGCGATCCTTCCTGTCACTCTGTCTGCTTGTCAGTTTGACAAACATGGGATGGATGCCAATGATGGCCGCAGTGTAGTGAACAGAGAATATGACTATACATGGCAGAAATGCTGTTGCTTCAGGGATGCAGAGTTTCCATGTGGCATGTTTGAGAGAACATGATGAGTTTCCTGGGGAAAGAATTTATTCTTTCACCCTTTGATTGTGCTTGATGTTGCTGAGGTTAAATCAACTGTTACGTTTGTAACAGCATTCAGACTTTCCACACTGTTGATTCCCTATCTTGTCCAGATGAAACTCGGGGCTTCCACCCACTATTAGTGACAAATCAGAGCCTGAGTCTGGCAGTACACATGTAGTCTAACCAAACAGTTTTTGGTGTATTCTTCAAAGGGCTGTCAAATACTCTGAGTCTGTTTAATGGCCAGCTTTGGAGTCAAAATGAGAAGCTTTTCAAAAGTAGTTTAGTAGAATGGAAACAGGGAAAAGAAAGCATAAAGGATTTAAAATTCATTTTGCATATGAAAATGGCCCAAATTCATTTTTGTTTGAACATACTGACGTCAAGAATTTGGAATAATTGGAATTGGGTGTAATTTGTCAGAAAATATGTTTTTCAATCTTGTTCTGTTCATTTGATATGACACAAATCATTGTGTAGCACAAATTTGCAACAAAAGAGCTGATAGTTGACAGTGGTGGTCAGAGTAGCTGCGCAGCTTCTTGTTGCAAATGTTGCCTTACTTGAACATGAGATAAAAGACAGAAACTGGCTTTATCTGGTATAACCAGTCCACCTTGGGGATTTAGTGCTGTGTAAGCACACAGTGAGTAAAACAAAAAGCTGAATCTTCCACAAAATACATTTTCCACCCTTTAGTAACCTCTGCCTTTGTAACTCTGTCCCCCTTGATAGGACAATCTGTTCTTTGAATTTGTGTGAGATGACTCCCTGGAGTTACAGCAAAGTCAGGTCCAGGTCTGGGTCAGGATGGGGGGCCTCTATTGTTCATGTTTGTATCAGTGTGTGATCAGATGTTGTGTAAGTCTTTGCATGTGTTTGTGTGTCTCAGGCAGCTCTGGAGAAAGCGCTTTCCTGTGTGGCGCTGGAGGCTCCTACTTGGGCTGGGCGGCCGGCGGCACTGCAGACATGCTGTCTATGTCCAGTTCAACCACAAGGCCTTACTATTGTTCTGCCCCCCACTCCCTTTGTCCTGTTCAGTTTGCCACCCCCCGCCTGCCTTCCAACACCTCCACCCTCTCCTCTTGTCTCTTACCCTGCAGGTGCAGCTGATCTGTGGCCCAGAGGAGGAGGAAGCGCAGGCCTAGAAACAATAGCAGACCTCAGCTCCTATTTATATAGCAATTCTCTGTTTTATCTATGCATTTGACTGCTTATTTTGGAGTGCTGACATCAGCTTGTTCAATTTTGTAACCATACTAGTCTGTAAAATCTACTGTGCCAGCACTACTATGGTAGGTGCTTCATGTCTATCATCATCAGCAGAAATGGAATATGGGCTGATTTTATAATGTGCATGCTACAGAAGTCATCCATATCTCCCTCAATATTATTTTATTTCTTATCACAGATGTGGAGGAGTTATACTGGGTGAATAGCAGGGAAATACCAGAACTGGGCTGTTAGCATATTACAGGAAGTACAATAGATGCACAGTGCGATGTAATAAATGGATGTTATCTCAAGTGCAATCTCATGAGCCTGAGTGTCCCAAGAGTGCTTACAAGATACTGCAGTGGAACGTCAACAGTGTCATACAGATCAAAGTGCTCGGCTGGTAGGCTGCCACACATAGATAACGTGTGACAGGTCAGCGAGTACATGCCCCGGCTGCAGCACAGCTATCCTGAAGGTCTTCTAAGACTAAATGGACTGTGGACTGCAAATCACTGACAGTAGAAAGTGAGACTATTGCTGTGCATTCACACTTTGAACAACAACAGCACACAGCAGCATGTCAGTTCAGAGGCCCATGCGATGCAGCTCCGTGATTTAAAATGCTGAAGAGCTTTTGTTGGTGTTCATTTAGAATAAAATATCACTTACATCCAAGAGATTACTCATCTGGCAGTTCCCACTATTAAAAAACTGCATGTTCCTCTGTATCCAGTTGCAGTGTTTTTCATGACAGAAGGCCTGTGTTGACTGTGAGGGGCGTGATAGGCCTGTGGAGTTATGTTCTGAAAGGTTAATCTCTCAAGGGAGAATCTGAATGAAATATGAGCTTATCGAAACTATGTAGCAGAGAAGAAAACAACATGAGAAATAATGAGGAAAGAGGCACCACAGCACAAAAAGAGTGACAGTTTTTTATATCCAGTGCAGTGAAGAGTCTGCAACAAAACACAGCCTACACAAGGTTGCTTAAGGGCACAGTATCCTGCAAACTCACTCTCTTGTAAGCATAACTGCAATATTTTTATAGGCAACTTTAATAATTGAGCTCAATTTCTGACTGTATTTTCAGAAAAATCTACAAAAGGAAATGATTTTTAAACTTTTATTTAACCAGTAGGTAAAACTCTTTAGAGTGAGAATTTGCTGGAGTGTCCTGGGCCAAGACTGGCAGGGTTAACCTGGCATGTTTTTGAGGTGACAGTGACCTGTAATTGATCTTACATTTCCATCCTCGGCTGTTATGTGAATGTAAGGAGTTGATTAACAGTTGTTAATGCTTCACTCAGGTGCCAAAGAGTGTGTTACATAGTAATTAGTATGTAAGTACTTGGAAAATGCATACATAGTAAAGGTGTATTACATAGTTAAACTATAACTGGACAAAAACTGGGTGTAGGAAACACACACCCCTCAAAAGTGAAAGTTTAGTAGACATCTAGATCACAACCAGCTGTTGTT
>VUQI01031486.1:0-10756 GCA_015106735.1 Paratilapia polleni
CCTCACTCTTTTGTTTTTTCTTTTTTTTTTTTTTTTTGAAAAAAAGGTTTTTTTTTTTTTTTTTTTTTTTTTTTTTTGGTGGTTTCTAATAACAATGCATTGCATCATGGCCTAGAAGGGAAGACCTAAGCTATCTCTGTTGTGATGTGACGGTAAGATACAGTCTGCGGTATTCTGAACCAGAGTAAGTGCACCTTTACTGCTCATTAGATTAAAGAGGAATTAGGCTCTGTTGTGGATTTAGGGCACAGCAAAGCAGCGGATTTGGACAGATTAAGCTCCATATAGGGGGATAAAGGCAGCTCTGCTCAGAGGTTGTAATCTGACTCCATGCATTAGCTGCTTCTCTTGCTAATTCATGTGAACAAATGGATGTTGGTTTTTGAGGGGAGAAAAAGTGTTTACCTACCTTTGCATTTTCAGATTGTTGCTAAACCCGTGAGTACATTTTGGGGATTTTCAAGCCTTTAAACTCATAGTGTTGATACACTTGAACCAGTATACATTTGTAAGCAGCAGTTCTGTAGCTTATATGTTGATGGAAGTAGTTTTGCTGTAGCTTTGTAATATTGTGGCTCTTCTTAAGGTCTCTTATAAGCACCAAATTTTCCTCTTATGCAGAGGACCAAATGCAAATATTCCACTCTTGATTGCCTGTACCCACAGTGGCATCCGTGAGCCAAAGATCATAACGCTGTGCTATTGTTTTTGGTGAAAAATCAACCTCTGCGTAAACAAACCCTCAGCTTTTCCCATTTCATGGCTGGCAGACACCGACACATGTTGCTGCTGCTGTGAGTTACAGTGGCTAACAAAAGCCATTTGCAGCAGAGGCAGGAGTTATGTGTCACTGGATCCCCCTCTGGAGTTGGTCGCAAAACAGTCACAAATCAATCAATATAGTGTCTGCAACACATGTAACTACAGGCTGCGCTCCCAGTACAATGAGTGTGGGGGAGGAGAGGCTAACCCAGTGAACTGGGAGCAGTCGGGTGGCTGGGTTATATTAGAGGCTAGTAGAGTAGTAAATCTGCTTTTTCACTTTAACTCCTACTTTGAGGGCTGAGCATGGACAGGCTGTGAAGACACTGGATTTTATAGGAGTAGTGCATCCGTGTCTACACGCTCGTCTATACAGGCATGCACATTAGCTACAACATGGAACACTTAAAGTTAATTGAGAAAGCAGATTTTGGTAGAATTAGAAAAACATCTGTCATGGGGTTTTTGCCAGATTATGTTTAGCAAAAATGTCAAGGACTGTGCATTGGCTCAGCAGACTCTCAGCTCAGTCAAGAACTTGCTAAATTATTATTTGACTTGATTCTGGAGTAATCTGTGTGCGTGTGTGTGTGTGGTTTTTGTTTTTGTTTTTTTTAATATATATTTTGTCAGTTACAGTTTGGTCAATTATGACTCCATTCAACAAACGTGTGCAGTAAAACAATTAAGTCTGTATTTCAGTTAAGCAGTAATTGCTTGGGGGTTTAAAAAAACACTAAAGACTAAAGTATAATTAATTCCATGTAACTGTGTAAAGCTGTTTCACACACAAACTTTACCTGGGGTGGGCCACCCAGATGTATTAACGGCCACCCATTCATATTTGACAACTCATTTAAGCATTTTAATTTAATTTTTTATATTTTTTTAATCTGTCTGAGAATGATGCGTTGTGATTACTTTGTGGACAATCGCATCGCTCTTTATTTTGAAAGTCTGCTAACCAGCTGTCTCCTTGTCCACTGTGCTCTTTTGGTGGTCCTCAGTATCATTTAGCTGCTTCTTCAGAGAGGATCTCATCTTGTGGTCAGATACTATAATAATTCTCCCTTCATGGACTACAGCTGGCAACGTTAGCTTTTGTTCTGCTCTGGAAACATGCTGAAACCCACTGGATGACCAGTCAAACCAGGTCCAGCAACAGGAGAGCCATAGGCAGTATAAATTGTGGACACAGCTTCTGGGTGTGGAAAGTGAAGCCAGCCTGCATTCTTTTCAGTCGCCACCAAGAGGCAATACCCCTGGTTGCAAAAAGACTTCTGCTCCTAAGGACGTTTATTAGATTTGAACTCTGTACTTTCCTGATGACTTTATGGGTTCAGTCACTCATTCTGGGTCAAACTGAATAAAACTTGAAATCTATTTTGTAAATTTTGGTCATTCTAAATTTGAGAAAGGAGCATTATAAATCACAAGTCGTCAGCCAATAAGTGTGCGGTTTTACAATAGTATTGCATTCTTTTCTTATTTGAGAATTGCCAAAAGTTTGATGCATTTCATTTGTATGCTTGCTAAAATCAGAATGACTAGTTCTTTTTTTCTGCTGGCAGATTAATGCAGTTGAATCTGCATAACTGAAGAATCTGTCAAAGTTATAATTAAATGTTTACATCCCTAGCTTTATCCTTGGCAAAAGAAGAGCAGTCTCTTAATATATATTTAAACCCACATGCACGTGCACGCATACCCACCTTTGACGCCACTCTTCAGAGTAGCTAAAACTGAGAAACAGTTTTAGCTACTCTGAATAATGTTTTGTGCCTCTGAATAAAATATCTGCACAGTAATGTTTTTATCTAGGACAAATATCCTGTGTGTGAACGCACACACTGTATTTTGGCCTCAGTTTTCATGTCATACTGTTAGCAGAGGAGTTTCCTTGTTGTGAAAACATACCTGCATGCTAAATGGGAGACTTGACTTCCCGGATTAGGTCAAGCTCCTTCACGCTGTTGTGTGACAGATGCAAACACAGACACACACTCTCCTGTGTCGAGCCATGCAGTTTGTATTTAAATATGGGCAGAATGAGTAAAGCCATCTGTGGGTTGCCTGTAAATGGTCGATTAGTAAGCGGAGAAAGGCCATCCACAGGGGAAGGGATGTTGTAACTCTTATGTCAGCTCAGTGCATGTATGGGAGGGGAACGACATGGGAAGGGTGCAGAATATATCATGGTTAATGTCTATTTGAGATTGCCTCTCTCTGTTATCGTAGAAGCATCTGTACTTGTTGACACCCACACACACATACATACTGAGGCTAATGCAAATGTGACCTGTTGAAGAAGAGATGGATATGCTGTTTCCCTTCATTTCCAGCACATGGGAGTTAGTGCCAGGCAGCAAAAAGGACGGTGACTTGGATTTCACAGACAGACTCCCAAAAGAAAAGTTGCTTCCCAACTGTTTCCCTGTTTTCCCTGTTTGTGTTTTGATAAAGCTGTCATACCAGAGCAGGATTTCACACAGAATTCATCGCTGTCTTCTGGGTGTAGCATTGCATTCCACTGCAGGTTTGTTTTGGCAGTGGTTTGGTTTGGCACATCACTGAAGCACCGGGAGCAGCATCAGCTCTGTGAGTTCAGATATGTTGCCCCAGTGGTTTCTGGCCAGTGACGAGTTTCAGACCTTAAAAATGCAGTTCAATGCTTTCCAGGCCAGGACTCATAGCTGTGAACCAGTAGACCATTAAAGTAAAATGTATGTGGCTCTTGTATTAATTATCATGTGTACCAGCTTCCAGTTGTTTTGCTGAATTACTGAAAGAATCCAAGTTGAGTAACCCTGCTGCCTCACCTTTTTGTTTATCACTTAATTTCAGCTACAGCTCGAGATTTCTTTTATCATGCAACAGAGTTCTTTTTAATTAACAAACCAGTCAATGCTTTTCATCAGGTTTTATGAATATACTTCAATAAAGCCATAACACAAACAAGCACAATGAGACACTGTATTTATTTCATTGTTTTTCTGGCTGAGTGTTGGATAATGCGATTTCGTTTTTTTTTTTTTTTGTTTTGTTTTGTTTTTTGTTGTTTTTTTTGTAAGGGATTTAAGCAAAGAGCACAAATTCTTTTTCACTCTCTGCTGAGCTCTTCTCAGGTTCAGCATCTTTTAATGCAGAACATTTTTTTTTTTTTAATTGCTCTGTTACATTAAGCAAGTGAGCAAAAATTAGCTTCATTGAGGAAACCAGTAATTATGGATGGGTATTTAAACACATTACATGCTATGTGGTTTTACTCTGTTACTGTTGATCTTGGTGCGTGAAATGACAATCCTGGGGCGACTTTTTTTTTTCTTTCAGGTGTTATCAGCTTACTAGCTAAAGTACCCAGCATGTGGACGAGGGAGAAACTCCAGCTATACAAATACAGCTGGAGGTGAGTTGAGGCCCCAAGGTTTATTTACACTCATTCACACGCGTTAATTATAGACCACCTGGCTGAAAATTAACTCCCTTATTCCATGTGGTGGCGAATTTGGTGTCTGCTTATCTTGGCTTACCATTGGGGGGGGGCAATCTGTCATTGGATGTTAGCACTTTCTATAATTGACCTGACAGGATGTTGTCTCGTGAGATTGGCATTTGTGTGATAAGCTATGATGATGATGGTTGACATGCTTCTTCAATACAGCCTTCAGGACTTTATTTAAAATTTTCACCTGCAAGTTTTCAAGCCTATGATGAGGTTATAGGTGATTTTTGCGTAATTTCGCCATCAAGCTGTGTTTGTTTTGGCTCTTTGCTGTGGCGAGCACAAAAAAAGACAAAGAGGTGTTAAGTTTGCCTAAGAGCTGATGATTTCAGGCCACTCAGTCACTTCCTCCCACGTGGAGAGGGGAGGGAGGAGGACCACTGCCTGGCCCACTCACACAACATATTCTGCAGAGGTTGACCAGAGTCGTGACTCGTGTCAGTGCTAGTGGGGAGCTCGGGGGGGGTTGACGAACTCTAGAGGTGGCACATATATACATTATGTTCCCCCACCTTTGCAGTTTCATCTTTTGAATTAGGCCCCCTAGACAATTCAAAAAACTCCATTAAATTTCCTCTGGGATTATTCTCCGCGTAAATGCAAGGTCAGTGCATCTTGTTCTAAGTTCCATGATAGACCTTAGCTTGGCAGTAACTCAAGGCAGAATTTGGCCTCCACTGTTGCCATGCCAAATCGAGCGCAATCATAGGGCAAACTAATATCCCATTAGTCTGAACTCATAGTGTGCCTCCGTTAGCCAGATTGCGGCAGGGTTAGTGTGTCCCATGGCTGCGATTGATTATGTGCCTGTCCATACACCGCCAGAGAGCTGTACATTACAGTGACCAATCATTTGCACTTTAACATTGTCCCATTCCCTGTTGCACTATTATGCGTAGAGGCAGAGCCTACAGACTGCTAGTGTATGTTTTTGCTGTAAAGTGGGCCTGCCATTCATGAAGAGTTCCATTTTGCTTTATTGATTTGCATGGCAGAGAGATTCTCAGCAGACTGCTGTTTATACACTAGTCGGCCGTTACTGTTGTGCATGTTCATACATGTGTCTGTGTGTTCTCATGTTTGTGTAGTGATGACTGTAAAGAATGTCAAATGTGAGGACAGAGGAGGAACCTCTCATTCCACTCGTGTGTGTGTGTGTGTGTGTGTGTGTGTGTGTGTGTTAAATTTAGTGAAAACTGAATCATGAAACTGTGGGAGATGTGTTGTTTCAGATAATCTTCACTCCCTGTGAACTCCAGAGCCAAAGATTGGATCCTTTGTTGGTAATTAATACTGTTGTCACACCCCAGTCCTACACACATATGCTTCCTAGCTGTCATGCTCTTGGCAGCCTATTTCTTGCTTTTCTATATCATGCAAGCCTTTCATAGTAGCTTGCCCCCACATAAACTGGTATAGTTGCAGAGTGACACAGCAGTTAAGGGGTGCACAGTTACTACTGTGCTGCAGGTTTGGGTATGTCCACATTGGTGTCACACAGTCTGAAGAATACTAAGGAGTACAATGTCTTTGACAGCTTTTCTGCCGAGGCTTGACAGCTTCACAGTTTTTTGTTTTTTTCTTTCTTGTAGAAATGTGAGACATGCTGTACAATGCGGATTATTTTCTTTTTTACTTGCTCAACTATTTTCTGTCTCTTTGCCTTGTATTCCATCCACCCTTCCAGCAACATATTTCATGTTACTATCTTTTCCCTCTTTTCAGTTTTAGCTTTAGTGCTTCTTTTAGGCCACTGTCTGCCATTCATTCAGTGTTTCTTTTCATTCCATTTTGCACACTTGCTTGCTCAGGCTGCTGCTCAACTGTGGCAGACCCGTGTTTGTAAGACCAAAACACCCATAATGCTCCAGGCCTGTCTCCCTGTATAGAACGTAATCCAATCCCTCGGGAGGAATGTGGTAAGCCTCAGGGACAGCCAAATCGAGGTACAAATCAGCTGGTCATCCAGCAGATAGGGTATCTCCAAGTAATTTTAAGCCAGTACTTGAGCAGTAATTAGAAGTATGGAATCAATTTAGCATTTACCCTCCACCAGACAAAATTCATGGTTATTTCTTATTTCAAACACTTCATGACAGCAGGGATGTAAGACAATAGTTGTAAGCTGAATTAAACATTAGTTGAGTACTTTCTATTTTGCAGCCAGCAGTTAAGAGGGCCAGGGGCTTCATTTTAGCCCAACAGATGGTGCACACAGTACAGAGCTATGCAGTCCCACAGTACTGGGCTGCAGCACTGCATGGGATGTCTTTATAAAGCCTATTTGCTTGTGATGAAAGTAAATATAGTGTGTGTTTGAGCACCAGATAACTTAAATACCCTATCCAGGGTATGTGACAGTGCATTTTGTCCTTGTTTGCCTTTTGAGAAGGAAATGGTTACCTGAAATTTAACTCCTGTGTTCTTCCTCTTTCTGTATGTAAACATGGCAGTTATTTAACATTCAGATCTGGGGAAACCACACCAAGCAGGAGTGCCTTTTAAAAATGTATCTAAGAATTTGAGAAAAAACAGATCTCCTGTGTCTGGTCTGAAAATGTAAAAAGATTTGAATGCACAGCTAATGAAGTGCAGTAGAAGAAAGTCAAGGCTCCCTTCAGGCAGTCAAGCTGTCAAGTGAGCTGAACATACTCAGTGACCTGATCCTCAAGAACACATGAACCTTGGAACAACCCTGTTTGTCCCAAAGGGATCAGGGGCATGACCTAGGCAGCACACTACTGTTTGTCCCACACAACCCAGCAGTGCCCAGAGTCTTATAAAGGCCCTGTCCTTTGCTTATGTTCTCATCTTTGATTGGATGCTGGCTGGTGGATGGCTTTCGAATGTGATGCTTTAACTGCCTTTAATCTCACGGCTGCTAGTAAAGCCTGCACAGATGGTGCCTTCAGCATAATACTCTTTTAGTGAGTTTTGAAAGTGCTTCCTCTGCAATATGGGGGTCAGGCTGGCAGCAGAGAAGGATGATTTACTTTACAGTCACTTTTAGCCCAGAAGGGTTGCATAATAACAGCTACTTCAGGAGCTTCGTCACAGATTCTCCTGATATGTAGAGCTCCTCTGGGGTGCTAGCAGTGGCGAGACGAGATATGTGTGTGTGGTTAGTGTGGAGTTATTTCTCTTGCTGACTCAGAATTCCTTTGGTCTTTAAAGAAGTAATTCCTTTGTTGCTCACCCTCTCTCCTATTCCAGCCACGTGCTGCTTTTGCTTTTCTTTCTTGGCAGGCAGGTACCCCTGCTGGCAGGAGAACCCACCACACCCACACAGTCTTGGCCTAGAAACAGAGATGGGCTTGAGAGGTGGGTGTGGGTAAGGGGGAGAAGGAAGCAATGGCAAAGGAAGGGAACTCTTAGGGGCCTTGTTGACTTGGCAAGAGGTGGGAGGAGGTGGCTGGCTGCGCCATCCCATTGCCTCACCACCTGTTCCCTGAAAAACCACGGTCAGTCTGCCAGAAATAAAAACTCTACCATGGACCTCTTGGATGCAAATTCTTGATCCCACAAAAATGCTTGCTATAATATTAGATGTTACTTTTTATACTTTCAGTATTTATGTAACTTAAAGCATTTTGATTGCCATTTCTGACCCGTCCTAGTTATTTTGACACTGCATAGGGGAATGCCATTTCACATATGAGATGTGGCTATTCGTGTATGGTGGGGAGGGTTTTCCCCAGTCCACACACAGATCATTGTGATAGTTAGCAGTGCAGTATTCATTTTCAAATCAAGCAGGTAACGTTCCCAGCTGAGAAGAGTGGGGGTGAGGGTTATTTAATGATGAGAAATGTTATCTACGGCTCAGGCTCTGTTTTATTTGGGTCAGCCTCAGGTCTGGTGTGCTCCGTTTACCAAGTGTGGTTGCAAATATAGACTGGCCTCAACCCCTCTGTATGTGTCTAGTAATTGCATTCTAGAAATGCCAACATTGCGGCTGCCAACGAGCCCTCCTTGGGAGGTGCGATCACGCCTGTTGAGGCATATTATCTCTGAGGCAAGCTGTGAATGAGTACAGAAAACACTGAAGTCAGTTGGAGTTTCTGGAACGTAACAGCATTTTGCTGTTGATTTACAATCCATATTGTTTCACATTACATAACATTGTATCCACTGAGGTTGTTCAAGGTGTCATATGTGTAGATGTGTAATTAGAGACTTGAGATGTCGCAGTGCATCTTGGTACAGGTCCTTTACTTCCTGCAGGCATAGAACATGATTCCTGAAGTGTCAGACAGATTTTCATATTGTTCACAGTGTTGTATCGAAACATAATCCTAATCTTTCATTGAATTCACTAATGTACTTTATTAACAAGACATGGTATGTGTAGTAAATGTGTTCTACCACAGATGAAAGTTCTTTTTAGACTTCTCTCCAGAGGGTTCACATGTTGTTTGAAATTTTTATACGAGGCTGGCAAAACAGCATGACTAAGGATAATATCAGCAAGCAGTGGAATAGTGGCATTCAGTAGCAGCTTAAAAAAACTAATACTAGTTGCAAAATAGAACTATTTTACTTATAAAGCTAAAATAACCAGCCAACATTTTATAGCACTTCTACAGATGTTCAGTTGTCCAGTTTAATTGTGGTAGCATAATGCATCATACAAACCCAGTTCCAAAAAAGTTTGCACGCTTTGTAAAATGTAAATAGAAGCAGAACGCAATGATTTGCAAATCCCATGTTTTATTCACAATAGAACATAGAAAACAAATCAAATGTTGAAACTGACAGTTTACTGTTTCATGAAAAGTATTAGCTCATTTTGAATTTGATGGCATCAAAATAGTTGGGACAGGGTCAATGAAAGGTTGGAAAAGTAAGTGGTACAAAAAAGAAATAGCTATAGGAACATTTTGCAACTAATTAAGTTAATTTACATCAGGTCAGTATCATGATTGCATTTAAAAAGAGCATCTTAGAGAGGCAGAGTTTCTCAGAAGATGGGCAAAGGTTCACCAATCTGCAGAAAACTCTGTATCCAAATTGTGGAACAATTTCAGAATAATGTGCCTCAACATAAAATTGCAAAGACTTTGAATATCTCATCATATACAGTGCATAATATCATCAAAAAATTCAGAGAATCTGGAGAAATCTCTGTGCGCAAGGGGCGAGGCTAAAAATCAATATTGGATACCCATGATCTTCAGGGCCTCAGGTGGCACTGCATTAAAAACAGGCATGATTCTGTCATGGAAATCACTGCGTTGGCTCAGGAACACTTCCAGAAATCACTGTCTGTGAACACAGTTCACCGTGCCATCCACAAATGCAGGTTAAAACTCTATCACGCAAAGAAGAAGCCATATGTGAACATGATCCAGAAACGCTGCCGTCTTCTCTGGGCCAAAGCTCAGAGAACTGACTGAGGAAAAGTGGAAAACTGTTCTGTGGTCAAACAAATCCAAATTTGAAATTTGTTTTGGAAAATATGGGCGCCGCATCCTCTGGACTAAAGAGAACAGGGACCATCCAGTTTGTTATCAGCACTCAGTTCAAATGCCTGCATTTCTGATGGTAAGGAAGTGCATCAGTGCTTATGGAATTGGCAGCTTGCACATCTGGAAAGACACAATCAGTGCTGAAAGGTTTGTACAGGTTTTAGAGCAACATATGCTCCTATCCAGGCAGCGTCTTTTTCAGGGAAGGCGTTGCATATTTCAGCAAGACAATGCTAAACCACATACTGCATCTATCACAACAGCATGGCTTCGTAGTAGAAGAGTCCAGGTGCTGAACTGGACTGCCTGCAGTCAAGACCTTTTACCAACTGAAAACATTTGGAGCATCATGAAATGAAAAATACAACAAAGAGGGCCCAGGACTGTTGAGCAGCAAGAATCCTATAGCAGACAAGAATGGGACAACATTCCTCTCCCAAAAGTCCAGCAACTGGTCTCCTCAGTTACCACATGTTTACGGACTGTTGTTAAAAGAAGAGGGGATGCTACATAGTGGTAAACATGGCCCTGTCCCAGTTTTTTTTTGCGACGTGTTGCTGCCATCCAATTCATAATGAGCCAGTATGTTTCATGAAATAGTAAAGTGTCTCAGTATTAAATTGAAATCAGTACAGAAATTATTATAAAAATACTAATTTCAAATTATTATTATTTTTATTTATTTATTTTTAAATATATGTTTGTTTTGAATTTGATGTCAGTCAGCAATCTACGCACAGATCAGTGGTTTGGTATTGGGTATGGGGATACGTTAGTGCATATGGCATGGTAACTTGAACATCTGTGAAGGCACCATTAATGCTGAACCTTGTATACAGGTTTTGGAACACATGCCCTGCCATCATTATCACGTTTTTCAAGGAGTACCGTGCATATTTCAGCAAGGCGATGCCAAACCACAATCTGCAAGTAGCATGGCTCCAGAGTAAGAATCTGGCTTCAAAACCAGTTTGCCTGCCATCCAGAATTGTCACACACTGAAAACATTTGATATACAATGTAA
>VUQI01031487.1:0-21481 GCA_015106735.1 Paratilapia polleni
ACCATCCCCACTGTGAAACATGATGGTGGCAGCATCGTGCTGTGGGGATGCTTTTCTTCAGCAGGGACAGGGAAGCTGGTCAGAGTTGATGGGAAGATGGATGGAGCTAAATACAGGGCAATCCTGAAAGAAAACCTGTTAGAGGCTGCAAAAGACTTGAGACTGGGGCAGAGGTTCACCTTCCAGCAGGACAACGACCCTAAACATACAGCCAGAGTTACAATGGAATGGTTTAGATCAAAGCATATTCATGTGTTAGAATGGCCCAGTCAAAGTCCAGACCTAAATCCTATTGAGAATCTGTGGCAAGACTTTAAAATTGCTGTTCACAGATGCTCTCCATCCAATCTGACTGAACTGGAGCTATTTTGCAAAGAAGAATGTGCAAAAATTGCAGTCTGTAGATGTACAAAGCTGGTGGAGACACACTCCAAAAGACTTGCAGCTGTAATTGAAGCGAAAGGTGGTTCGACAAAGTACTGACTCAGGGGGCTGAATACTAATGCACGCATGCATTTGTGAAAAACTTTGAACACCATGTATCATTTTCCTTCCACTTCACAATTATGCACTACTTTGTGTTGGTCTGTCACTTAAAATCCCAATAAAATACATTTAAGTTTGTGGTTGTAATGAGACAAAATGTGGAGAAGTTCAAGGGGTATGAATACTTTTTCAAAGCCCTGTAAATAACACATAAAAGGCTCCCAGATTAACCCAGCAAAGATGACTAGATGAAGGACACAAAGAAGCATGCTTTACATTTCACTTCAACTTCCTAAATTAGTACATCTGAATACTGATAAAAATTCTGTTAACTTTGTCTAATGGTTGTTATCTTTGGAGAAAATGTTTCAGCGTGTGAATCAATGGATTACCTATTTTTGTTTCTTTGTTTCTTGTTTGTTGATCCCGCAGGGACCCGTGGCAGGACGTGCCATGGTGCGTTTGGATCTCATCCCGAAGCTGTGACCTCTCTCAGGCCTTTTCAAACTTTGAGTTGTACAACATGGTTCGCCTCGGTGTTCACCTCAGTCCCAGCTCCACTGAGTGGATCAAACCACGCAAGTTCGACTACAGCGACTTCAGTAAGTAACAGCCTCTGTTTCTGTAATGCAGCAGACTCAAAACTGCCATACAGAATGAAGAGAGTCTGCAGGTTTACTTTCTTTTAGCTGGAAGACTGGTGACCAATAAAACAGCAGTTATCACAGTTTTTACACTTAATTTCAAATGTCAAGATAATTCTCTCTGACTGTCTCTCTCTCTCTCCTCTGCAGACTTCAGCCCTCCGTCTGTCTCCGTCTCTTTGAAAGACGATCAGATGTTGGTGCAGGTGCATTTCCCCTGTGCTGCCAACAGGTGGTGCTCTCTGGAGAGGTGCTGTCCCATCTCTAAACTGATTGACCCCTGGACCACAGTGACTGCGTATAACGCACTCAGTGGCGCTGAATACCAGGTTTAACATGCTTTGTCTTCACCCAGTATTATTATTATTATTTTATTAAAACCTTTATTACTTAGTGGGAGATGACAGTTCTAATACCAGAATTAGTACAGTGGGAGTATTGTTAGGAAGCAGTTAGAACAGTTAACGAAGGTGACTTGCAAATAGTCAAAATGCTGTGAAAGAAACACCACAAGTAACACCACAGTTTAAGAATGGGGAAGTAATGCATTTGAAATTCACTTTAAAGACACATAAGTTTTAGCTGCAAAACAGACTTAAAGGCATTACATACTCAAAGGGTATGCATATATGGTGGAATTATAAAATGTAAGTAGTACTAAGTAATACTTTATTTAGTGTTGGGTATTGTATGTACACTCACTGGCCACTTTATTAGGTACATATACACAAATAACGAATCAGGAAGGAAGCTGACTTTTATCACACTGAACCGATAAGTGCCTGCTGCTGCTCTACCCCACCACCACTCACACTGGCAGGAACTCACTTCATTTAGGCATGTACATATGGTCATATGGTCCTGAAGTTCAAACTGAGCATCAGAATGGGGAAGAAAGGTGATTTAAGTGACTTTGAATGTGGCATGGTTGTTGGTGCCAGACATGCTGGTCTGAGTATTTCAGAAACTGCTGATCTGCTGGGATTTCCCCACACAACCATCTCTAGGGTTTACAGAGAATGGTCAGAAAAAGAGAAAATATCCAGTGAGCAGCAGTTCTCTGAGAGAAAATGCCTTGTTGATGGCAGAGGTCAGAGGAGAATGGTCAGACTGATTCGAGCTGATAGGAAGGCAACAGTAACTCAAATAACCACTTGTTACAACCGAGGTATGCAGAAGAGCAGCTCTGAATCCACAACATGTTGAACCTTGAAGCGGATGGACTACAGCAGCAGAAGACCACACCAGGTGCCACTCCTGTCAGCTAATAACAGGAAACTGAGGCTATGATTTGCACAGGCTCACCAAAATTGGACAACAGAAGACTGGAGAAATGTTGCCTGCTCTGATGAGTCTCAATTTCTGCTACAACATTCAGATAGTAGGGTCAGAATTTGGCGTCAACAACATGAAAGCATGGATCCATCCTGCCTTGTATCAGTGGTTCAGGCTGCTGGTGGTATAATGGTGTGGGGGATATTTTCTTGGCACACTTTGGACCCCTTAGTACCAACTGAGCATCATTTAAACTCCACAGCCTACCTGAGTATTGTTACTGACCATGTCCATCCCTTTATGACCACAGTGTGCCCATCTTCTGATGGCTGTTTCCAGCAGGATAACACACCATGTCACAAAGCTCAAATCATCTCAAACTGGTTTCTTGAACATTACAGTGAGTTCATTGTACTCAAATGGCCTCCACAGTCACCAGATCTCAGCGCAATAGAGCACCTTTGGGATGTAGTGGAACAGGAGATTCACATCATGGATGTGCAGCCGACAAATCTGCAGCATCTGTGTGATGCTATCATGTCAACATGGACCAAGATCTCTGAGGAATGTTTCCAGCACCTCTCTGCCACGAAGAATTAAAGCAGCTCTGAAGGCAAAAGGGGGCCCAACCCAGTACTAGCAATGTGTACCTAATGAAGTGGCTAGTGAGTGTATAATGCATCATACTTTAAAAGCTTCTCATTTTACATGAAAACATGTAACTATAGCTAAATTTGGTGCTGTAAAAAGATATTGTTTAATATTTCCCAATGAAGTATATATTAAGTATAGTAGGAGTACCATCTACATGTTTTACATGCTCGTGTCTTTCAGAGCCGCACGGTTTGGACTCAGGAGATTGTGTTCTATGTGGAGTTTTCTGGTTTGTCTCTGGGTCAGAAATATTGCGCCGTGGCCAACTTCTCTTTTCCAACCTTTGCCATGGCTGCTTCACCGAAATCAGCCCCTCAGTGCGTGGAAACTGTGTCCAAATCAGGTGAGAAGGAGACTGAAGATGAGTTACAGTTCACTTTTAAAGATTGAAGTAGCTAAATTATGCCGTGACGTTTAGCAACACCTTTACATTTGACAGCTTAATAAATCACTGATAACACTTTAGCCTTAAGAAGGTGGAGATTTGATGGATTCACTCACAAAGGAATTCTCAGTTTTTACAAAGGTCACATACTAAAGAAAAGGCTAAAAGATTATCCACTGATGGATTAAAGCAGTACTTTCTCACAAGGGGAGCAGAGATCTGATTTTAAGTTTTCTTTTGTTGTAAAATATTGGATAGTTTTCAGCCTCTAACAATATGTGATATTTCTGTCTTGTGACAAGAGGTAGCTTGTAGAAATCTTCCCCTTTAGGGCTTTCTAAGAGAAAATTTTCAGGATCTCAGGTGAGATACCACAAAGAACAACTAAGTCCACACAGACAGGTGGGTATGCTGGATGAAAGGGACTCATGCATTCTTTTCAGTTTTTCTTTTATTTTAGTATTTTTAAGACTTTGTTAGGTAGGTTTAAGCAATCAACTACTGTCTCATAGTGTCCAAGACATTTAAAAACATATACCACTGAAGAGCCCTGAAGGCAAACTTCTCCTTCATGCCTATGGGTTTGCAAGTAGGGATGGGTGTTTTTAAAATTTTATTGATATCAATAGCATTACCAATCAGTTTATAGGTCCAATTCTTTTTTGAGTCTTGATTATTTTCTGTGTGGGGCAAAAGTAGTCCTGCCCATAAGTGTTTTAATATCTCTGTGGAGCTGGAGCTCCCCTGCCATGAAAATATTTTTTTCTTAAGGTTTGCTCCAAATATGTGGTGCATAAAAAAAATAAAATAAAAAAAAATGCTGCTTCTAAAGTTTTGACCCTGGGAACAGTAATTAGACCTGTCCATGGAGTACTCACACATCCTGCTTTCAGTGGTCATGAGGTCAAAATACAAAAAAAAGGGGTATAAATGGGCATTGTCCTGCTCAGAAGCAATTATGATACTAAGAACCTTTCAGGAAACTGCAGGAAAGCCTCATAAAGACAGCTGCGTTTGCCTCCCGAAAGTACCTGAACCACATCTTAGAAGTCCAGGAGGCCAACTCAGTCTCCTGTAGTGGCTTGGCTCACCTCATCCTGCAGCTTCACTGCTGATCAAACTTGTGTACCTTGGGTCTGAAATTATTCACTGTTGCTGTTTTTTTTTTTTTGGAGCACTGATTTGTTCAACCTGCATGCATTTCCTCCCTACAGGGCTGCTGCCTGTGCTGTGTTCGGGAATCGGCCTGACTTTTCTTCTTCTTTTTCCACTTCTCATCATGTTTCTACGAAAACCAAGACAAGCTGCACCAGCCACTGAGAATCAACCCAAGACTCCGGTATGATTTATTCTGTTTATTTTTCTCTCTATTTCTTTAAAAATACTTAAACACAGATGCACAGTTTCCAGATCTTCTCTTCTTTCATTCTTTAAGTCGTCTGTTCAAGATCTGGTCTCTTTGGTTCCTCTGTCTCCGGCACCAGTCGACCCTTGTGAGATCCACTTGGAACTCATTGATGACCATGTCTCCATCAAGTCCTCCTCTGGTCTTTCCTCCAGTCAAGATCTGACTCATAAACAAGCATGCACTTCAGAAATCCTCTCCATTATGACCCCAGCTCAGGTGCAGTGTATTGGGACAGCAGAGGAATGGAGCTAGAGCGAGGTTTGGACTTTGGCATCAGCATCCCACCTGTTTCTCACTTCACTGAAGATACATGTGGGACAAATGGAGACTGATACTAAAAGACTGAGAGCTATCTCTTTATGAGTGTTGCTCTGTAAAGGTATGTGGCTGGAGTTTGCCTCTTCCTCCCTGAGGGACAAAACAGGAGAATAAACTGCTCTAAGTATGGATCCTATGAAGTCCACTTGAAATGTTTGGATGACGTTCACCTTTTATCACCAATAGTGGGAAGGTTACTGGCAAACAGGGCTGCTGTGATGTGTCAACAAACCAATTTCATATTTCAAAAGAATGAAAAACAATGAGAGCAACCTGAATCTGCCTGAGCAGTCAAATGCTTTGAGAAGTGTTATTTTTACATCTGGAAGTTGACAAAAAGTTGTATTATCTAGTTTGGAATCTAAACCTTTAAGCCAACATTGATCAGGAGTCCTTAAAGTAATCAGGAAAAATGGAAGCCTTAAAAACTACAGTTTCAGGAAAGATTTCCTGCTGATGATCAAGTCATATGACTGAAAGCTAAAGAATAACTGCTAAATGGATGGATTACAAACAAGAGACAACTGTCTTTTCCCCAGCTTCTAACTGCACTTTCCTGTTGGAAATTTAGAAAAAAATCTTCACCTGGAGCCAAGGGCACATGGTTACTTTTTTTTTAAGGACAAAATTCAGACTTTCAGGTTTGAATGTCTACATAATAAATAACTGTAGAGCAATAGAGTTAACTACAATCTTGTGAAGAGCGTTTTCACAGGACTCTCTGCAGTCCTGTGAAAAACGAAGTACGCCCAAAGATTCAGTAGCTTTTAGAACCACCTTTAGCAACAATAACTTGCAGTAATCATTTTCTGTATGACTTCATCAGTCTCTCATCATTGTGGAGGAATTTTAGCCCACTCTTATTTACAACGTTGCTTCAGTTCATTGAAGCAACGTGTGGCCATTTGTTTACGCATTCGTTTATGCACAGCTCTCTTAAGGTCCCACCACAGCATTTCAGTCGGGTTGAGGTCTGGACTTTGGGTCATTGCAGCACCTTGATTCTTTTCTTTCTCAGCCATTCTGTTGTATATTTGCTGCTGTGCTTGGGATCATTATCCTGTTGTATGAGACAATTTCAGCCAAGCTTTAGCTGTCAGACTGATGGCCTCACATTTGACTCTAGAATACTTTGGCATACAGAGAAGCTCATGGTGGACTCAATGACTGCAAGGTGCCCAGGTCCTGTGGCTGCAAAATAAGCCCAAATCATCACCCCTCCACCACCGTGCTGGTAGTTGGTATGAGGTACTTGTGCCGATATGCTGTGTCTGGTTTTAGCTAACATCTTTTTGTTCTCATCTGTCCAAAGGACATTGTTCTAGAAGTCTTGTGGTTTGTTCAGATGCAGCTTTGTAAACCTAAGCCGTGCTGTCATGTTCTTTTTAGAGAGAAGAGGCTTTCTCCTCTCAACCCCTTCCAAACAAGCCATACTTTTCTAATTGTACTGCCATGAACTTTAACATTTAACTGAGGCCTGTAAAATCTGAGATGTAGCTCTTGGGTTTTTTGCAGTTTCTCTGAGCATTGCACGGTCTGACCTTGGGGCGAATTTGCTGAGACATCCACTCCTGGGAAGATTGTGGTATTGTGTTAACACATACCTGAATGCTTTAGACCAGCAAACTGCCAAAACTTCTGTTTTTATAGAGGTGCTCACACTTCCTCAACTACTTCTGGTAGTCCATTAACAGTGATTCATTTTGTCACGCTTTTAGTGACCATTTTTACCTGATTATCCATTGTGTTTAGCCAAGAATTTCAGTTGTGCTATTAGCTATTTCAACTGTCATCCATGCTGTTAGCTTACAGTTTAACTGCTAGCCACTGTACTACTGTATTTAAACTGTTCTTCCATTATATCTAGTGATTCCACTAGTTCTCAAATATTTTTTAACTGTTAGTCATACTTTCAATGACCTATTTCAACCATTTGTTCACTTTTTGACCAATAGGTATATATTTTTAAATTTATGCATGCTGTTTGGTTGTCATTATCTTCTGCTAGTTATTATTTTGCTTAAACTTGTTCAAGTCAACCCCCCAGTTCTGTAATTAATTGTAATAGCTGAGGTAACCTTTCTGCTTACCCCCTGGGTTTGCAGAAGTAGATTACCTCCTGATTGGGAGTTATTGTTAGGCCTGTAATGGGTCCTTGACACCCATTCCTTGTCTTCCGTTTTGGCTCTAACAAACAGACTGGCTGCTGTGTTGGTAGGTCAGTGGGCAGTAGGTATGTCTACTGAGTTTTTACGAGTTCAAACCCCCAGGACAGCAAACACTGCCTTTGCTGGAGGATATTTGATGTGGATAATGGCTCCCTTCCATCTGTTTGGGTGCTGTTTGTACTTAACTCTCACCTCTGACCTTTCCTTCTTAGATAAGGCATCACATTGCAGAGAGAGGAGAGGAACAGAGGCCACCAGTTGACCTCTAATGTTATGATTCTGTTTTGTTTTCAGCTATGAAGGGATAGAAATATGGCTCCCAATCTGAAACCTATAAGCAAATTCCTGTCAGATATGAGTCAGAGTGTTGCAGGAAGGGGGTCAGAGAACTGAACGGTGAGTGAAAATTACCAGTGAAGCAAAAATAGTTTATCTGGCAGGTTCAAAAGGAGCTGTTTCTTTGCGCATGTAAACGTCCACTGACTCAGGGAAAAATCAAAATCTGGTTCTGGTGGTTCTTTCCCCCCCTCCCTTTTGTCCTGAGTTCCAGTCCAAACCATGAGCTTTATAAACATGAACTAAGAAAACATCTGACCCCCCACATGCAGGCAGCAGCTCCTTCATGCTGCTCATCCCCCAAAGTGATAACATAGGGTGTATTTTTTTTTCTGTCATTCATCGCTATGTAATGTTTCTGACTCACAGTTGCCCCATCGGAGCTTTGCTGCCTCTTACCCGTGACTGGCACCTCATTCTGCCTCCTCCATGAAGACAAGGGAACATCTTGACATCTTGCTTTTCTGCCTTCTGTTTTGCTGGTGTTGCATTCTTTCCGCAACATTGGGAAGCCTTGCGGGTTTGGCCATCCGATATTATTTGTTTCCCCATCTAGCTTTTCCAGAGTCCACAGAGACCTGGGGGGTTATCCAAAGCTCCACGTACAAGCCTTTGGAATGGCTTTTATTAATAACTACAGTGCTTACATTGTGGAGAGATGATTAATGTATAAAGCAAAAAGCTGATTTGTGTGACAAGCACCTGCAGTTGGGCTGCTGTACCTCCAGCATCCAGAAGCAGAACATCTTTTACTTTTTCAAAAACTCTCCACTAACAAGAATTTGACTTTGCTTATTATTGGACTACTGGGGTAATTGACCTACCTGCAATCTGTTGCAGCTTCCTGAGGCAACCTTATATCTCGTAATGAAATATTTTATCCTGATATGGACTATCCCAAAACTTTGTGTAGCTGCTAACTGATAAATCATGTTTGTAACACAAGCTTTTCCTGTTGATCGAAGTTCAGGCTCAGTAACTTCACTTGTATATCCAATATACATGCAGTTTGTTTTAGAGTTTAAACAGTTAGAACATATATTATAATGTTTTTGACATAATGTTTGTGGCACGATGTTTAAAGCACCTTTTTCCGTTTTGCGGCAGCGAGGATTTTGTGGTTCTTAGCCATTTTGATGGTTTAAAATTAAATGCATTAAAACAGTTATTGGTTACTGTAGTTGTTACTCTTGACTGTACTGGCCCTTTCTAACCCTCGACTTTGGCTCAGCAACATAAGAGTTTTATGAAACTCAAAAACAGAACTGGTGCTATAACTCCACTTTATGGTCATGTTAGTATTAGATCTGCTCAGGACTAGTCTGAAGAGGACAAATGACCACATCGGCCAGTAACCAGTAGCTCTGTATGACTTCAGTGAGAAGGGATATCCTTATGTGGTCGTCTCACAGCAGCCCCACCCACCTGCTGTTCACACCTTCTATTTGCAAAGGGCAGCCAATCAGAAAGTTTGCTTAAAGGTTGGGGAAGGGAGCTAAAACGAACGGGACAAACTGGGGGCTGCAACAAGGCCCGGTATAACATAAGTAAGGATGATTCTGAATTAAGAATCATAATAATAAGAATAAACATATTAATATATTAATAAGAATAAACCAGCACCCTCCACAAGCTGGAGGGTGCTGGTTTAGCTCAGTGGTTGAGCAGGCACCCACATGCCACAAGGTCCAAACGCAGCCCCATGGGTTCAATCCTGACCTGAGACCCTTTACTGTGTGTCTTCTACTGCTCTTTCTCCCTGCTTTCCTGTCTACTCTTCACTGATCTATCTAATAAAGCTGTGGAATTAGCCCAAAAAAGTACAGCGCTGGAGCTTAGCATAATAGCTCCACTTTCAAGTGTTATCAGGAGAACTTGGTTTATCCTTTATAATTTATTCCTATATTAGATGACAGTTGCCATCTCAAAATGACTGCATTAGATTTTTTTTAACATTGCTTAATTAAAGCCACATGGACTGAAAAAGTAAATGAGTTAATGCTACATTTAAAGACAAGTTTTGTCCCCTATACCCTCATTGTTAGGTGCCATGCTTTTGTAAGATGCTCAGACCTTTTTTTTATTTACAGTTTTGGATTGTACATATATTAAAACTATAAATAGGGGAAAAAATGTACAAACTAAAATGGATCTGTGATGCAATCTACAGTCTTTTGTAAGAGGACTTAATGCATCATAAGAATAAAGGTGCATAACACAAACTACTAAGCTGAGTCAGGCTCTGTATCTATTCATGTAGCAAGACAAATTGTATGCTCTTGTGTACGAGGGTCAACATGACATATTTCAATATGGCAGTGCTGCACAGTAAGCAAATGATATGATTTAAACTATAATAGTAAATTAAAACAATTAAAAGATATGTTAAAACAATTAAACAGTTAAAATGGTTAGTTAAAGTAAGAAATTATTCTTGACATACTGAGGTAATTAACACTGTAGTAGTAAACTGGACCTAAACTTAAAAGACCAATGAGGAGAGGTCTGTTTTCAAGTCAAGATCTGAATCATGTTGGAGAGATAGATGACCTGACCTTGGGGGAAGGGAGCCAGGTTGAGAGTTTCCAGGAAGGCCTCTTTATTTATTCTCCATTATCTGTTCTGTGTGTTGGGATTAGACAAATTCCATTTGTATAACAGCATCTTCTTAAGCCAACGTGCAAAGCTTCCAGGTCAAAAGTATGAGTTTCTTTGTGGTCCCCTTTCCTGGGTACAGAGCAAGCTGCACGGCGAATGAAAACTGCCTGCCAGTCTGTTGTGGTTGAACTTGATGTATTTGGAATATTTTTTGAGCCATTCAAAAGTTGCATAATGTGCATGTTGCATAATGCTACCACACTGAGATATTTTAAGATTTACTTCAATCGTTACACACTTGACATAAAAATAGCCAAGTTATGAGAATCAAAAAATAATAAACATACACTCACCGGTCACTTTATCAGGTACACCTATTCATCTGCTCATTAATGCAAATATCTGATCAGCCAATCAATGGCAGCAACCATGTGAATTGTAGCCTCAATGCATTTAGGCTACAACTCACATGAGCTCACGAAGATTGGAAAAATGTTGCTTGGTCTGATGAGTCTCAATTTCTGTTGCAGCTTTGTGGATTGTAGGGTCAGAATTTGGTGTAAACAACATGTAATCATGGATCCATCCATAATGGTGTGGGGGATATTTTCTTGTCACACTTTAGACCCCTTAGTACCAAATCGCCATCGTTTAAATGCCACAACCTGAGTATTGTTGCTGACCATGTCCATCCCTTTATGACCACAGTGTACCCATCTTCTGATGGCTGCTTCCAGCAGGATAACACACGTCACAAAGCTCAAATCATCTCAAACTGGTTTCTTGAACATGAACATGAGTTCAGTTCTACTCAAATGGCCTCCACAGTCACCAGATCTCAATCCAATAGAGCACCTTTGGGATGTGGTGGAACAGGAGATTCACATCATAGATGTGCAGCCGACAAATCTGCAGCAACTGTGTGATGCTGTCATGTCAATATGGACCAAAATCTGAGGAATGTTTCCAGCACCTTGTTGAATCTCTGCCATGAAGAATTAAAGTGGTTCTGAAGGTAAAAGGGGGTCCAACCCGGTACTAGCAAGGTGTACCTAATAAAGTGTCTGGTGAGTGTATATCTTATGCTTAAATCATACACACTGGCTTATGTTTCATGTCTCTGTGCCTGGCAGGAAATGCTTAGTCACTCGCTCAGTGACTCATCAGTCCTCTGGGGGTTTGACTTGTTTCCACCCCCAGCGTCGATAGTATGACTGTCCACAGATGGGCAGTAATGCTCAATTAAGAAACATTGCGTGTCATAAACACTGCATGGCAGCACTTTTTTGGGCTACAATGTTGAAAAACATACAAAACAGAGTACGTTTAGTTGTAACAAGTTTTTTATTTGGCCTTACATTAGATTTCATTCATTCAATTAATATACACGATATATACACAAGCAAACAAAGACGTCACTGTCCTTGTTTTGCCTTCTTGCAGTAAAGGTTGGCAGTGCAATCTTGGCCTTTTTAACAGTGTCATTGGGTTTCTTTCATCTTCTCTCACTCACACGTGCACCCACGCAGACGGCGTCGGTCGGGCCGGAGCCGTTTGATCCTGCTGCTCAAGTTTGATCCAGTTCAGCCTCTCTCTTCAGCCATCTGATCTGTTCATCTACGCCAATACTGAACAGAGAAGGAACAAATTCTCTTTGAGCTTAAAATTAACAGTGACATTTGAAGGTGCAGGCTTCAGTTAAATGAATATTTAGTTAGCTCTGTTGATGGTCTGTAGTCTTACAAACTGGGACTGACAAAAGGCTTTGAATTCATAGTTCAATCTTGCCTGTCTGCTCATTGTTTCAGTTCCTTGGCCCCGTTTTAAGAGGTGTAACCAACAGCACTAATGGCCAGAGGTACAAAAATAAAACCCCGGATCAAATGACTTGTTTTCCTTCCTAAAATTAAATTTGTAAAGAACAAGATGATTTTACTTTTAACTAAAGCTGGCTCAGAATCATTCATTCGACTAATAATAATGGCATAAAGTGTGTATAATAAATAGTATGCACTCGGAGTATCCTCCTCCAGGGCCAAGTTCCTGTTTTGCAACTTTAAAGAAGGTGATCCACACCAAAATGTAATGGTTTCTTCCTTTTTCGCATGCTCCACTCTCCACCAAATTACATGAAATTCAACCTATTAGTTCTTGCATAATTTTCCTGACAAACAGACAAAAAGAACGGCTCTCACCTTGACAGTATTGGAACAAAAATACATAAACAGCCTCTATTATGTGGATATGAGTTTGCTTCAGTGTTTTGCATTTGTTGACACCTACCTGAGCAAATTTGTGTATCTGCTCGACAACAGCAGCAAACAAAGCTCCAACGCTCTCATCGATCAGGCTCTGCATGTAGTGGACCGCCTCCTCATCCGACAGGTCCAGTCTGAACTTATCCTGCACCTGGAGCCACAAGGATATCCGTTCGTTATGAAGTTATGTGAATTTCTTTTACTTACAGATAATGAAATGCTCAATAGGATCATATTATAATCTTTGGCTAACCACAGGTTCAGGTACATATTGTCAGTTTATGCCAGTGGAATTACTCAACTCTTTCTAAAGCAACCTCATCAATTAAACCCCTTATTTTGAACAGCTATTGGACTCTCAACTTGTCTCAAATTTAATTTAATTTTACAAAATAATATTAATATAAATTACTTGTTCGGTGTCAGTGAGTGTCAGCCACCTTTTCCTGTTCAGTTAAGGCTACCAACAAACTTACCTTCTTAACAGTTTTGTCAGGCTCCAGAGCAATGTCAGGAATATTGGCATCCACCATGAGAGAGAACAGATTCAGGATCAGGTTGGAGTATCTGAGGAAATGGAAGAAAAGAAGGGTATTTTACTTAAGTGACTGAATCTGTGCAGCACTCGTGTTTTTATATATGTAGGTGATGTAGCTAATTAGTTATAATGGCATCCATTACAAACTGACTATACTTACCTTACATTACATGTTTTTAGATTGATTTCAGCCAGTGATTTTAGGTTTACCTCATGGATTAAGTATGAAGAATGAGTAAAAGTAAAGCCTAATTGAAAAGAATGATCCATCACAGAAAACATTCAATGAATTGTACCTTTTTTTTTTTCCTACCTTCAAAACTTCACATTTTCAATTGCAGCAGGGTTTATTGTCATTAAATCCCCATCTCAGGATAATTTAAATACTCTAGTTTATCTCCAAGCTACACTTCATTTGAGAATTTTGGCTCACTGAACCACCAGTCTAATGTATTGGCAGTGTGCAACATCCCTTAAATCCATCTTAAAGCCAGCTCAGTAGATTTGTGTTATTATCGTCCATGCTCACAATTCACTGGGATTAGAATCACTGTTTTCCTTTTTGGGAAAATTTGTTTTTTTGTTTGCAACTACCTCCTAAGGTGAAGGAAGGCGGTGTAGCACTGCTTCCTGAACTCCTGGTACTGCTCGCTTTGCATGCCTCCCATCCCCTCCACCATCTCTTTGCTCAGCTTCATGGGTGGAGGTAGCGGTTTGGGGTCCCGACCCAGGATGTAGCCGAAGTCGATGTGGAAGAGCTTCCCTGGATGGAGAAAGAAGAGGGGAAAAACTCTCAGAAAGTAGGAGGTTTGATAGATCATGAAGCCCTATGGCATGGACTTGGGTCTCAGAAGAGATTTTTAAAGTCACAACAACTACCTAAAGCTAAATTAGACAAGAAGGCTCTGTGTTAATTAGTATTAACACGTATGACTCACCAGTCTTTGTCAGTAGCAAGTTGTCCAGGTGTCTGTCTCCTACTCCCAGGATATATGTGATGACACAGTAGCCAGCTGGAAGGAAACAATGAGAGAAAAATCGATTAAATCTTTAATGTAAGTTAATGTGATCTGTTCTTCCAGCATACTAACAGAATAAGCACTGATCTGTTACGAGTGTCTCACCGCAGCTCTTGACGTAGGTGTCCATCACCTCTGAACTGATGCCGTAGGGTCCTTTTTCACTCGGTGCATGCTTTCTGAAGAAGCTCTGTCAACACAGGATTAAAATGACAAGGCGAATCTAAGCAGTGTCCTGACTGCACACTTCAAATCACGTCTCTACAGCTCTGCTCACCTGGATGTTGCCTTCAGTAGCCAGAACTTCAGCGACAGGAACAGATTGGACAAACTGCATAAAACCTGGAACACATAACATATTTTCTTCATTAGGCTGGAAGATCCAGCAGTCAATAAAGTACAGAGATACGTATTTAATACTTTTAAACCACATTTTTTGACGTCCTTAAATGCAATCCTACAATTATTCAGACAGTAACTTAATATACTGATTTACTTCATTATTCTTACCGTGCTTAGTGCTAGTGGCCAGAACTTTATACGGTGTCAACTTCAGGTCAAGGTTCTCTTTTCTTAACAGCTATAAGCCAAAAAATAGTTTTAATTCACAGTAGGTGCATGATACAAAACATTAACATGTGAGGAGATTTTGTATTCTCATTATGGAGCTCAATGGTGCAAGAAACTGGAAATGCATATTAGAAAATAAATCCCTCAGTTTTAGACATAGTTAAATTGTGCCTACTTAAGAACTTGGAAGTGCAAGCTCATCATCTCAGCTAATTTCTTCATAATTCTTAAATGTGTGCATGATTTGGAGTAATTTTTGTTGACTTTAGTGCTCATGACACACATTGTTACTGACTCCTGATTTACTCTCCAACTTCACATTGGCATTCTTGGCCACTAACAATTCTTACTTTGTCCATGAGCGAGATGATCTGCAGGATGAGCTGGTCTTGTCTCAGGTCGTCTCCGTGTTTGAAGATGACTGGGTACTGGGCTCCATCCTCGGCCTTGAAGATCAGCTTGGCTGGCATCAGAGCACTCTGACACACACACAGAGAAAAGTCTTTCATTTTCCATAGATACTGCGTGCAATCAATACAAACTGCAGCAAAGTGAACTGCAGCGGAATCAAACACAGACATTCTAGCTTACGCCTTTCTAATAGTTTCAGTGATGACAGAAAATTTTGCATTATACAACACTGCGGTTTGGGGAGCATTTAATTCTAGTACTTTAGTACTTGCTAATGAAAATGCTCCTTGTCTGTGTTTGAGATCTGATGCTATGGAGGAAACGAGCCGCGACGTGAACAAACCTGTACTGTTGAGTTACTTTTGAAGAGTAAGGACCACACGCACAGCAGCCCAGACCTAAGTTACATCACCGGGTATGTTTAAAAACCATCCGATTGGCAGTAGCTGAGCAGCTGGTTAAACCCCAGTTACACAGGCCTAGAGACTCAGATTTTCATTACCCATTTTTCCCATGGCAAACAACGGTTTCCGGGTGATGATGACCAGTCTTCAGCTATTCCACCTGTTCTGATGTTATCAGTGAATTTCTGCTGATTTATAACTTTGGAATGCAACTGATCTGTCTAGTCATCTGTTGTCTCATGTTAACAGTTTATTTCAACGCTGGACTCTCACAACACTTTGCAGCCTGTTAATCTTAGCCACTGATAACTGCTTTTCTTTTTATTCTGTTTTATTTTGCTTTATTAAATTTGAGACATTGTACTTTTACAAAGCCACTTTATTGTATTCTACACAGCTTTTGACTTAATAATAATAATAATGAAATTTTATTTAAGTTTTTTTTTTAAACTTACAACACTTTTATTGTATTTTATTCGATTTGAAATTATTGAGCTCCATACTGTATCATATTCATCTTTTTCGGCTATGAAGACAGATAATATCAAACTTAATGCGAAACTAGGGAGCGCCATGCCATGATGAATAAAGTGCATTTTAATTGGTCGTGACAGTGACAGGACTGACTTATGAGAGACAGTAAAGTCTCCTGTACCTTAAAGAGAGTGGCAGTCTCTGGGATGATGCCTTTGATCCTGATCTGAGGCTCCAGAGGAAGGGGAATTGGCTCGATCTCTGAGAGGTTCACCTTCTCGTTGTCAGCCAGCAGGGCCTGAAGTCGCTCCGTCTGCAGACACACATGAAGGTTTGCTGATGTTTACACAATTCAGTAGGATCAGTGTGTGACTGGGAAGCTGTTTTGAATAATTTTTTTGGTTACCTTTTTCTTGCGGTTTCCACTCTCCCTTTGGACAGCTTTCATCAGCTGCACTAGTCTGTCTACAAATGTTTGCTGGGCAGCCAAGAGCGACCGCATCACCCTCACACTCTTATCACCCTGGAGACAAGAAAAAGTGTGACCATACAACAGTGGACACCAAAGAAAAATATACATTAAGCTACTTAATTTATTTAGTTTGACAGCTTTATTGTACAGTCGTATCAGACTGGGGCAAATTTTGAATTTTAAAAAGGAGGACCTATTCTGCTCATTTACAGCTGCATATTTTTATTCTTGTACTCTACTAGAGTAGCTTTGCATGACTCAAAGATCAAAATAATCCTTATTTATCTTAAACTGAGCCTTGGTGCAGCCCCTCAGCTCATCTTCTGTGTGAAGCAAGCCGTCTTAAGCCAGCTTTCTTCTGACTGGCTACCCCTCACAAAGAGGAGGTCTGAACAGCAGGTGGGTGGGGCTTCTGTGTTCACAGACAGCTGTGTGCCTGAGATGGCCATATAATACCTGTTATTGACATCATACAGATCCAAAGGTTTAAAAAAAAACTGTTTGAAACTGAGCGTTTAGAGCAGTCTGACACCTGAGCTTTTGGCTGACAGAGACTATGTTTACATACACTGACCACATTATTTGAAACTCTGGCTATGCTTAATATAAGCTTCCATTATTTTAACTGTACATACAAGACAGAAACTAAGCAAGAGCATAATAGGTCCACTTTAATATTATCCTGTATACTGTGCTCATGTTACACTACAGGTGTATTTACACCCGTGTTCTTTAGTCTGGTTAAATTCAACTCAGATTTGTCTTGGTGCGCTTTGTTTGGGGCTGGCATAAACAAAGTAATAGTGCTTGGGTGCAGACACAAACAACAGCACCAAGACCTTTGACAGCAGGGGGTCTTACTGCGAACCCAAAGGAACTCTGGAACAGTTTGTTTGCAGTAGGAATGTGATCTGGCTTCAAACCAACCCAACTATTGAGTGTCATATTAAAAGTTTGAGCTAAATGGCTCCTGCATCCAGGTGAGCTTTTCATTCAGAGCACACAAACTGTAGCAGTGCGCATAGTGGTGGTGTAGCCCCTCAGTTAGCCAGAGAAGCTTTCTCTAACAAATACATATGCTACTCCACAGGATCTTCTTTCCATATTTATTTTCTTACTCTGACTAATAAGTAGTTTCTGGGGGTTAGTAAAGAGTACATTTTTGTCTGTGTGAAAAGGAACCAAACCAGGGCAAAACACTTCAAACTCACAAACTAATCGTCACAATCAGAGGGATGTGCCAAGATGCCAGATTAATGGGTTAGAGAGCTATGTTGAGCCTAAAGTCAGAATTTTTTAGCATCACAAAGGTGGCTCTCTTTTTACCTGGGTAGGTCACCGTGGTAACTTATGTATAAATGTGTTTATGCTTGGTTCTGATCTGCTGAAACTGCAGCTACTAGAGCATCAATTAGAAATCTGATGAGTTACATTCGTAGGCTATTCTCAGCAGAAAGCCTGAGATAACAGTTATAATCACCGTCGTGATATCCGTTATCTCCGACTGCGGTTTTAGGTCATAGCCACCTATGATAACGCACTTGATGGCGTAATAGCTTCAAATTGTTGTGAAACATGAACATCAGGTAACTTTTTGCCAAAGTATGTTCAGATTCTGACCTTGAGCAAAGCTTGACTGAACCTCCTCATGACGTTCAGGTACATCTCGTGGGTCTTAGGATCTCTTTGCTGTGTATCCTGATCTTCACACTCCACAATCACATACCTGAGGAAGAAACATGGATTTATACACACATTCTTCATCAGAATAACCTAAGCTCCTTTTTTCCAGGCAGAAAAGCACCATGAACAGGACTCACCAGTACAAGTAGTTGGCAAGGGTGGAGTTCTTGCAAGCACGCGAGATCAGGAACGTACAAAGGTCTTGCTGCAAAGACATACAGAGACAATGCTGTGTTGCAAACAACTGATAAGGCTCTCACCATTGTGACAGAATAACAAGCTGTCCCCACAGCTGCCTTTTGGGGATTTATATTAGCTTCCTTTCAGAATTTCTTACCTCTAGATTCTCATTGTCAGCTCCTTCCTTTCCCTTCTGTGGGGTAGTGGATGATCCAGAGGTGCCAGAAAGAATCTGAGAACTGCAAAAAATACAATTATAAGCATTTAACAAAGCACATGACATGTTATAGACGTCTACTCAAAAGGATAACGTGTACAGTATTGACAGAAGAACATATTTCTTTTAAATGTGTGCATGGTTCATGCTCATTTCATTCTACATGTTGGTCACTGTTGTGGCAGAATTGCAGTTGCCTGCATCCAGCTGCAGATCTGCCAGTAAAACCATAACATTCAATGAGTTCATTGCGGTTTCTGAAAGAGAAATAATCATATTCTGCAAATAGGCTAATGCTCTCCCAGCTGGTGAACATTTGGGGGCAAAATTAGACCCAGAAAGTGAAAAAAAAACAAAACCCAAAACCCCAAAGTCAGTTTTAGACATTGTTAATCTCAGGGCCAGAAGAGAAGCTAATGTGACTAGTAGTGTTGATTCATTTATGATGAAGTACTGACCTGTCCAACGCAGAGTCATCTGAAAGTCCCTGGCTGTCTCTCTTGCTGCCTGGCTCTAAGCCCCCCTGAATATCACTGAAGTTCTCATACTTGAGCGCCTGCACCAACTGGAGGAGGTACATCAGCAGGTCCTAGAGAGGAGAGACAGGAATTAATATGATGATGGGACAACAGGATTTCTCCCCATGACTTCAAAATGTAATTAATTTAATGCTACTGGAAACGGTTATGTTTTTTGTGGGTTAAGCTTGTGTTCCCAGTAGAGCCTAAGCTGTAGTGATAGACATAGTTGGTGGCATTTATACTTGTGTTTGCATTGCTCTGTCATCACAGGGGAAATGGAGCTGATCGTGTTGAATTTGGCGCTAAATACTGAACTACAGTTACTTCTGATGAAAAGCAGGAAAAGAGAGAAGACTTCAGAACCAACTCTGAGTCTATACATGGATTGACAGAGCTATGAAAACAAGAAAAAAGCATACGTCGAGATTGGAAGAATAGCTATTGCGTCAGCATTATGAGCAAGCTACTTACAATTACAGCCAATTTTGATTAGGGCGAGGTTAGCGGGTGAGTTTCATAACACATACACAAAAAGACACACTCAGAGTACATGCTCCCAAACAATTTAAAGACAAAATAAAATTTACAAACATACTTCTTCTACATAAGTCTTCTGAAAGTTTGTCACACAGATTGGGCAACCATTAGCCACCTGACCTCAGTCGTCCCACGCCTACCTCATCATCAGCCTGCTGCAGGCGTGCCACGGCGTAGCGTCTCACTGTGGGGTTGGTGAAATGGGAGGACAGCAGCTCCAGAGAGTCCTCCACATCCATGGGTTTCCACTTCCCCAGCAGCTCCAGAGCCTGCTTGGCTTCCTGGGGCAGATCCCAGTTGACACATTTGAGGAACTTTGTCAGGGCCTGGAGTCAGAGGAGGAGGAATCATTGGACATGTGTAAAGTTGTAGCAGCCACTGGGGGGAGAAATACTTCGAGGAAACTGTAAAGTTACACAAAGGAATATACACTTGGATATAGCAGAGAAGACACCGATAGCCCACCTTTTCCTGTATGGTGAGGTAGTATCTGAACTTCCACACCAGGTCCTGCTCTTCAGAGCTCAGCTGCTTGGTTGGAGGGTAGCTAACGATGATCTGTTGGTGCATACAGGCAGACAATTTACTACTGAAGCAAACAAGGTAATGATAGAAACCTAAGCATTAAATACCAACAAAGAGTTCTTTATTTGATATCTGTATTTTTTGTCCATTAGTCTTTTGAAAAATCTACACTTGGAAGCTCTAACATCCATAAACATTTGTTAGATTTGACTATATAAGTACAGTGTAGATCCTACAACTTAAAACTTGACTGCTAGCTATTTACATTGAGCTGGTCACGTGTGGCGGCGTTGGGCTTCAGGTCGTGATCTGAGGGCCCGCTGCGAAGGCTACGAGCCAGTTTGTGATGCTTGCTCTCCACCAAGTTCTCCTGTGAAGAACAAAAAAGAAACATACAGTATATATGTAAATCAAATTGGCACACAACTTTTATATTTCTTCAGCATCATGAAATCCTTCATGAATGCGTGTGCTTCTTCTCACCATCCCCATCTGTGGGTCGGGAACTTTGACAATGTCGCAGCTGGTAAGAACTGGCGACGCGTCATCTCCATCCTGAATGACGACAAAGGACAATGCACCAATAAGCTGACACCACACCTACACATGGCAGCTATCTGCTGTAAAGACAAAACACGATAGTGTGCACCCACTAATAAGAATGAAATTACCTTTTCATAATAGACGATGCTGTATTCCTTGTCATTTGATTTGACACGAGGAAACTCCACCATGAGGTACATAAAGTTGGAGCTGCGCTTCTCACTCTGCAGAAACACAGTTTGGTTTTGAAAAATGCAAAGAAGCATGCAGTGAAATGGCAAATACAGTCTTGCTTTATAACTAAACTAATCATAACTAGCTGAGACTAAACTGTACTTTATATTATTGATGTTTTCTTGACTAGATAGAGTCTGCAACTGAATTTAGCTCAACACACTCACCTCGTTGATCATCTCAATCTCTCTGAAGGTCAGCCGGTCCAGCCAGTCCACCTTTACCATGTGACCCTGCCGATGAGCCTTTGTCAGCTGGAGGGAGATTGGGGGGAAAGATGGGAAGAAGCAAGAGGGCAGAGAAATGAGTTTTACCAAAACACAAAAAGAAAAATACAGAAATGGCTGTTGTGTTGAACTGATCACAGCATGGTGGCTGGTGTGCAAACAGCTCGACTGATCATGCACAGTGCCAGCGGCCAATCCAGCATCTCCGCACACTCAGCAGCCAGTCCACTCATCAGTTAGTGAGTGTGGGTGTTGGGAATATAAGCACACACTTGGCCATGAACAGGAAGCCCACAACTCAGCTGCTTAGAATAAATACTCACTCTTTAAAACATATGAACTGGTAGCAGCCTGAACACAACCTCTAATATACTTAAGCCAACTGCATTTACAATG
>VUQI01031489.1:0-11438 GCA_015106735.1 Paratilapia polleni
ATGTTGTCTGTAATGTCAGGGTCAAGTTTGCCACAAAGACATTATTGCCTTGGAGAACGGACATCTGTTGCCTTTCAAAAGTCGTGAATGAGTGAGCAATGAGTGCGTGTGAGAAACTGAAAAATGCTGATTTCTGGGTCTTTGATTCCATTTTTGGTCCTTTTGAAAAGTGTTCTTATTTTTCATCACCAGGGTTTTTATGGTACAGATAGTATTCATGAAAAATGATGGACACAGTCTTATTTTTCAAGTACAAAAAGTTCATAATGTGCAAAGAGAAGGACAGAGACTTTTAAGAGGAGGAGATAACACTATGGACTAAAATGTGTCTGTCATCTTTAACCATGCTGACTGGGAAAAGGTGAAGGACGGGACACTGAAGAGTTTTTATTGGTGTGGAATTGTGTACTGGGTGCACGCGTTTGTATGTTCTTCATACGAAGTTATGTTCGACTGACAGATGTCAGTCTCTCGGACAGCGATGAAACAATTTTGGAAGTGAGCTTCGGAGAGGGTGTCATATGGGTGGCTGCAACTGGCCTGTGGAGAATGAGCCTAACCAAGTACTTTTGAATGGTTTCAAACTTCAGTGACACAGCAGCATTTTAATCGGGAGATGCAAAATCCATTCAAAAAAAGCATTGCCATAAAATTTAAAAGTGAGTCGTACATGGTGTTGTCTTTATCATTTTTTATTGTTATTCTTGTAAAAAACACAAAAAAAAAGCTGAAAGAAGGCAGTTACACTATCAAAACCATGCTGTATTA
This sequence comes from Paratilapia polleni, assembly GCA_015106735.1. NCBI lineage: Eukaryota > Metazoa > Chordata > Actinopteri > Cichliformes > Cichlidae > Paratilapia > Paratilapia polleni. The sequence continues at coordinate 769 of VUQI01031489.1, forward strand.
GAAACCTGTCAATATGTATATGAATTATGAATACACTTAAAAATGCTTCAAGTATGTTCCTCTTCTTATGTCTGAAATATTTGCGGTCACTTCTGTTCCATAGGTAGAAGAACCTGAAACAGGTGGGTTTAGCATGTTTCTGCCCCAATTTCTTCTCTGCTTTTGTGAAATTATCTGCCACTCTATTTTTTTTGAAGGTTCTCAGGTCTATATGGAAAAGATCCATATTATATTCATCACTAGACACATGCACACTTCCCCTCTCTCGTTTCCTCCTGACTTAGGTGCTTATGTACTTTCAGCTCCGTTCTCTTGTTGTATGCACCTGCCCAGACTATGCCAATTGAAGTGTTTTTTGTTGTTGTTGTTAATAGTCTGATAGTCGCTATGAATTCTGGGATGGCATTATTTCCCTTCTTTGATAAAGGATAGTCCAGTGTATCCTCTGCTAAAGGAAGTATTAAAGTAAGCACGGAAGCGCCTTTCCTTAGTGTTTAGAGAAATTTACCAGCTGTTTACGGCGGCCACTCGGATACTTCCAGGTCACTTAGCTCCAGTAGGAACATTCTTAAGCAAAACTGACTATTCACCTGCACCACATGATACAGTGTCAGTTACATGATTCCTATGATGAAGAGCACCTGTTTTGAATCATATGCGTTTGTTGTTTAGGTTTTTCCTTTGTTGCTGATTTGTGGTTGTCTGTGATTCCTGTTTGCCAAAAACTGATGGATAAATGAAGGATTACCTGAAGTTATGGGTAAAATATCTAACATTGGCTAAAGGGTTAATGGTTAAAACGGTTCACATGAGCTAGAAAATAATGGGTAAAATGACCAATACTGGGTTAAACGGCTAACATTAGCTAAAGGATATATGGTTTACAAAATTGCAAAAAAAATAATAACTAGCACCTTTCAAGGAACCCAAGGTCACTTTACACAAAAAAATGTCAAAGGCTGAAGGCCTCAGTGAATAATGATTGGACAAACTGCTTACAAGGATAACATGTTGAAGTTAATATTACCTAAAAATAATGGCTGACATACCTAACAGTAAGTAAAGGATAAATGGTAAAAAATAGATAACCTAAGCTAACAATATTGACTAAAATGGCTTACAATGGCTAAATGACTAATGGTTCACATTTGGTGAAAATGATGGGTAAATTAGCTAAAGGATAAAATGCTGAAATAGCATTAGCTAACAGTAGCTAAAATAGTTAACATTGCCTAAAAGCAATGGGTAAGATACCTAACATTAGCTAAAGGCTAATGGTTGAAATAGTTAACATTAAAAATAATAGATGACTGAAGCTGTTTAATACTAAAAGCGGCAGTTTAGAGGACAAATAGAATGAAGCTGATTAAAATCATCTAAAAGAAAAGCAACTAATAGTTATTTTTAAAAGCTGCTGGTGAGATAAGTGTGATAAAAGATGTATAATCAAGCCTCAAGTAGACCTGGGACCTGTACTATGAAACAAGTTCAACATACCAAGGATATCTTTCCATCATCTGGCTTCACTTACCCTAACATCAGCAGTCAGGTTAAGCAGTAACACAGATGTCGTTATCAACTCAATAAGTCAAGCTAGGATTTCCCAATCTAGCTAAAAGCCCCTTCACATGAAAAATGTTGCTTTGGCAGCATCTGTCCAGTAACAAACACTGATGTCTACTGGCAGCAGAGTATGAGTATATGTGAGAGGAAAAGCACTGTATGAATGTTACACAGTTGTGTGAAACCATAAAAGGCAATAGCTGTGGTGTTAAGCTTCGATAATTTAGTTGAGGGAGTTCAGATTTAGTCCAGCATGACAGCTAAAATGTCCCCAAACACACTGCCAGGTTGCCAGGTGAAACTGCAAACAATCACAGCTGTACAAACTCTCACAGGTAAATGAGTCTTCAGAGAGAATCGTGCTCAAGTGACAGTCCCTGTGAAGTTATCTACACAGCAGATTTGTCTGAATGAAAAAAGCCCTCATGTTTGTTCAAGTGTTGGGCCACGTACTAACAAAGTCATGTGAGGGAAAGGACGATGTAGGTAGGTCACTTCTGAGGAGCAAGGTTACATAAACGTTTCTGTGCTCAAATGTGTATATACCAACCACCAAATGCTTATAAAAGTGCATATTCATATTATTTTATATACAAAGTTACTTATTGGAGTGATGGAGGTATCAAAGGTATGAAGTGACATGTATCTGTATTTGAATAGGGCCAATCTTTTCACTTCATTGCAGTATTTTTCAGGGAGCCCTGTTGATCTGAACATCGACAAGAAAATATCACATTAACAGCAGAGCTGGAAACCCCAAATATATAACAATTAAAAAAAAAAAACTCCACGGAGGGTCTGTTAACCTGCTCATTCTTACATGAGCTCCTCCAGCTTCTTTTAAGGCATCGAGGCACAAGCGTCTCTGCAAGTCTTTGTCCAACCGGTCGGCCTGCTCGCAGATCTCTCTGCGTTTATGGATGACTATCAGCTCTTGCCCCTTCATCTGCTGTCATGAGGCCTCTCAGAATGCTCTCTGACACTGCCTCTCCTCTTGCTCATTCTGTTTGACTGCTGCTTCCTGTTGGGATCTGTGTGGCATAGGAAGATTTAACATTTTAAGGGGCTGCGTTTTGATGATGTGATAATTAGTTATCAAAAAATTCAAATGGATTTTCTCACTTCAGCAGCCTCTGAAACACGGCCTTGTCTCGACTAGCCTCCAGTCAGTGCTCTTTGCCGTGAACCTGTGCAAAGCAAGCTGCCCTCAGCTACTTCTCATTTCTCTCCAGTCCCTCTCTACTTTTTCCTGACTCCTCTGTGCTCATCTTTTCAAATCCACATACACACAAATACAAGTAGCTGAAAATGTTATTACAGTATTTAAATCTGTAACAGGGTATCTGCACATCCATGCCTTTTCAAAGCCAGCTGGTGGTTTTATTCCTGACCTGCTCTGGCTTGTAGTTTTTTGCTAGCCCTCAGTTTGACGATTTCCAACTACTGCTTCTCTTGATTTGTCTCTGCCTCCTGCTGCTGCAAAGGTAATAAAATATAAAACACACAATAGATGTGTATTTTAATGATAGAAGAAGACAAAAATATGTGATCTAAATTCTATATTTTGATCCAGGGGGAATGGGGTTTGTCTGTGGACTGGAGATAATTAGCCTTTTAAGTGACCAGTTTATTTTGGATGTATTCTTCATCTCTCATCTCAGCCAGCTTCTCCTTGCTCCACTGCTCTTTGGCCTGCACAGTCTCAGCATTGATGTGGGTGATCTCCTCCCACAAACACTGTTGCTCCATCTTCCTCTCCTCCTTGGCCTGGAAGCAGACGGTCAGAGAAAAACTGACTGCCGTACAAGTGTACTATACATGTTGCATCTCTCTGAGCATGTGCTGTATGTGTTTTGGAGTGTTTCTGTGGGTGGGCTGTGTCTCCCTCTTGTGTCTGCACTTTAGGTCTCCCAGATTCATTCTCTAATACATCTCTCTTATCTGAAGTTTCTGTCTATCTTTCATCCTTCACCTGCCTCTCCTCCAGCTGTTTGTGGATCTGCTCATACATTTTCTGCCTTCCTCTGACATAACAAACACATTGTCTTTAGCATTCTGAAAATTATCTTATGACAAAGGTGTAGGTGGTTTTGTTGCAAACACATTCAGTTTGAGTCACCCCAGAAGAAGGAGCCATCAGGTGAACTCAAGATGGCATCCTTCGTGCAGGTCAGTCTGTGAAAAGAGTGAAACTGTGTTGGTAATGTGTTGGTAATTTTTTTTCCTCTTTAAACTTTTGTCATTCACATGTCCAGCAGCTGCTTCCCTACCAAGCACTGGGCCTCCATCTCACTCAGGGCCTGGTTCTTCTTAGGGGATAAATCTGTTTAATAAATTTGAAGCTTCCTCTCCTGTGCAGCTTTCTGCATGAGGAGTACATAGAAAAAGATTTAAGAGCTTACTGTGGTATTATTAATCTGTAAGTCAAATGATACATTTTTACTAGAGCCATGTTTCTTGCCATTTCCTCTTCTTTCTTCCTCTGAGAAGCCTGCTTCATGGTCTCCCCTCCTTGGTGAGGCCGATCTGCTCCTACTCACCTAGGGGAAGAATGATAGACCATCCAGATGATCCCTCTGTGGGATCCTGATATAATTACAGGTTTATGTAAATCTTTTATCACTGCCAATCCACTTGTAAACTGACTGACAATCTCAACAAGCGTTTGCCTACCTGAGAGTGCGAGCAGAGTCTTTGGTGATGATCTGTATAGTCTCTGCTTCATGATCCTTCTGCGTCCAACCTTTATCCTTAATGAATGAGTTTCACACGTTCACCTGTGATGATATCGTGATGAGATCTGTAACGGCATCACTAGTAGTAAACTGTAAAATGTGCCTAGTAACAGGGGTCATATTTCGATTATATACCACACTCACCAGTTTTGTGCTCCCAAACAGGGTCTCATCCTCCTGACAGATGGGGGGCAAACACGCGGTACTGGCTCCTGCAAGTCATAAAGCTGATGGGCCCATGTCTCTGCAGGGATTAACAGTAACAAAAGTGCAGTTAGGTGAGGTCAGTCACTCCCCTACGTTGTAATACATTTGAAAACTATGTGGTGCCAGAATAATCGGAAAAATGTATTTCTGTTTGGGAAAATTCAACTGAATGCCCCTACTCAAGTTGGAACAACTACTCAGAAAGTTTGTCTTGTTCTAACAAGAATATTAGAAATACATTTAGTTATTTTCTGTCCCATCATCTAATTGTTTCTTGTCTTCCCTATTAATGTCATAGAGTGGGATAGAACATGGAAAATACTTATGGAAAATAAATCCCTGCTCTCTAATCTTAGTAACAAGCTTAAGGAAGTGTCTTTCAAGATATGACATAGAAATTACCCAAAGAAACCTGTATTAGATCTACTCGTGCCTCCTGGCATGGCTTCCTTGGTATTCTCGACTGGAGTGACTCTTTGAAAAGATATTCCCTCATGTGGTGTTTTGATGATGGCGGTGGAAAGCTGTATAATATTTTGCTCTATAACGTTGAATAGGAGGAAACTCGGCTAAGATCTGTTGCCTGTGAAGGCCCTATGTGATTTGCATAATTTTCATAGGTTATTCATCAAACCATTCAAAGTTCTTATTATATCATTGTCATTTTGGAAGAGATCACTCTCATGAGGATAGAAATGTTTTATCAAAGTGATCACTCAGAACAACTTTGGATTGATTTGGGGTGACCCTTTCCTCCAAGGGTACAAGTGGACCAAAACCATACCAGCAAAATGCCCCTCACTGCATAACAGAGCCACTGGATCAACTCACTGTTTAAGGATTTTATTTGGTTTGGGTTTTTTGTCCTTTAATTTGCCACCTGTCTGTATGTAAAAGTGACAAAAACTGTTTTAAACCTTAATTTAAAACTGTAGGCGTAACCAGGGAAGACAAACACCGTACTAATACTGAAGGCAGATTGTATAACAATTTATTTTCTTCTGGGGCAAAGGTTAAGAACTAGGGATGAGAGCCTATAGTTGCTTCTACCAATCATGGCCACCTACTAACTGAAGCAGTAGACTTCCTCCTTTACACATCATCCTACAACATCCTCAGAAAATTAGACCATCCCAGTCCAGTCCTTCAGTTAAAGTGTTTCATCCACTTTTGTGTGTTAAAAAGAAATCTTTCTTCCATTAAAAGCTACATTACCAAAAGAACAAACCCAGCCGGGTTAAAACCGTTTACCACCAGCATTCACTTTGCTCAGTCCAATTGGGTTTATAGATACAAACCCTTCAGTGACAGTTCACTCTTTCCTTCTGGCTCCCTTTTTCCCCTCCTCAGGTTCTCTAATCCCTATTTCGACTTATAGAAAAAGGACCCCAAACCCACACCAGTTGGCTCCCTCCAGTAATCAACTCCAAATAGCTGGCAGCTGTGACCAGAAGGTGAATCCCACATGGGTATAGTTTGTATCACACACACACCAAGATGAGTGCATTATTGAAAATGGAAAACAAAATCAGCCCAGCCCACTGTGTGGCAGGGAGGTTCAATATACAACTGTAATTTGAGCTGCCTTTTCCTATTTCTTATTAATGGATGTAATTAAACAGTAAGTATGTGTGAAAACTATTAAACAGGTACACATGCACAGAAAACTAGTACATTAGTTTGAATTTCATCCCAACATTAGCTTTCATCTAAAACATGGTCTAAAAGTAGTAAACGGTCGCTTAGTGAAATGGATGACTGGTTGACATTTTTAGTTAAAAGTAATGAATATAAGGTTTGATTTTGAGCTAGATGTTGGAGATATAGTTTTGGAATAGATAGCTAAATTGCTGCCATTTTCAGTGGTGACAGTAATGGATATAAGCTTGAAAATCATAGCTTTTAGCTGTTAAAATTTCATTTTCAACCTGGGAAACCCATCAGTTGTGTCACCCATCTACATGTGAATATTTTGCATGTTCATATTTAGATATGTGTTTGCAGAGATTAGCCAGGTAGAAAAAGCTGAATGAATAAACCGTGAGATAGCTAAAAGTAATAAGTTAAAGTTAGTTTAAATTATTAATTTAACATAATATATACAGTTAGGTCCATGAGTATTTGGACAGTGATGCAGTTTTTGTCATTTTTGACACCGTACTCCACCATCATGTATTTTAAATCAATCAACGTGTGATTGAAGTGCAGACTTTAAGCTTTAATTCAAGGGGTTTAACAGCTGTTTGGGAATTAGAGCCATTTTTGTACACAGTCCCCCATTTTCAAAGGCTCAAAAGTAACTGGACAATTGACTGATAAGCAGTTTCACGGCCAGGTGAGGCCTGTTCCCTTGTTATTCCACGATAAAATAAGCAGATCATGTTATTCTGGGAGGCTGAGGACGACCGCTTCATTTTTCCCACCTTGACTGCAGTTATTAAATAACTCCCCCTATAGCCAGCTACTGTGGAGTCAGCACCTCTCAAAGTCATCTAGTTGTAGTGCACACATACGGTTCTGCATATCACAGTTTTCCATGCCCATTTTTAATTCACTGTTTTCAAGGTCATTTTGATTTTTACATGAAAACAGAGCACTGCATGCTTCTACTGACTGGAAAGTGTTGAAGGAGGGGGCAGATGAGAGGGGTGAGAGATGAATGAAATAGATCAAAATGAGTCTAGGAACCAAAATGAAAACAGATGGAACAGAGTTGTCTGTTTTGGATTTATAAGGATGGATTAAAGAGGAGGAGTATATGTGTGTGTGTGTGAGATACTCACAGTTGTGTCTGACTGCCGGGGTCGGATCATAAAGACTGACAGGCACACTGCTCGCAGAGGTCAGTGTGACGGCCAAAATCCTCCATCACTCTCAGTATCTGATGAAGAGTGAGAGCGAGAGCAGACTGTGAGAGGAGCGGGGCCAGATTTCTCTTTCACCTTCCACGCTTACTCGATGAGGGGACTGAGGACAAAGTGAGAGAGGCTGAAGTAGGTGAGTGCGCTTTAATTCACTGCTTGACATAAAGTGCTCAGATGTATTAGTTTGAGCATCTGTCTCTCTGAGAGGTTCCATGGCGACAGCTATTTTCACCCATTTTCCTCTGATTTGGCTGTCTGTCTTCCCACCAGTTACCAGTAATGTGTGATTTTTCTGTCACAGTCTTTTTATTCTTTAAATGTGATTAGTAATGTAAAACCAATCACGCCCCTTCACTCTCTTTTAAATGCCTCACTAATCATCTGAGACAGTTGTACAGAGCTGCTTCTCCTTGGAAACTTATAACAGGCTGCTGATATTTTTCGTGACATACAGGAGTTATACCTGAAGTCAAGTAGATTAGCAAGGAAAAGCTTTACTCATTCCCTTGTCAAACATTTAATTTACATTGCAGACCTTTTACTTTTTCTATTTAAATGAAGTTGAGCATGTCTCAATATGCATGTCTCTCTCGATCCCTGGTTTTCCTCCATCAACTCAAGCCCTCGTTTAATCCGTGCACGATGGCATTTCTGCAGCGGATGCGCTCCCCTCGCCTCTCCTTTATCCAGACGTTTGTGTCTCTCCTCCTGAGCACCACGGCCCTTATGTCATCCTACTGGTGCGTGGGTAAGCAGAAGGTGCCCAAACCACTGTGTTCGCCCACCAAGCAGAGCAACTGCATCCCTGTTCCCGGCGTCTCCAACTCTTCCAGGATCCAGTTCTTCTGGGAGACTGGGGACGACCGCTTCGTCTTCCCCAACTTTCACACTGGACTGTTCGTCATCTGTGAGGAGAACATCTACATAGATGAGTGGGGTGAGAGAGAGGAGGGAAATGGGTAGAAATGTGAGACACATTTGACAAGCCTAGAACAGAGTATGATTGATTTCTGTATGACGGTTCAGTTGTGCTGGAGATCATAATTTCCCTACCCTTCCCTTTGGCTGAAAATAGAACTCCTCACTGACCACAGTGGAGAGTCAAAGGACAAAGTTGCTCAGTTTCTTACAAAAGCCCAAACATGTCACTAGTGACCCTGAAGAGGATTAAGCAGGAATAGGCACTAATGAATGAGAGAACACGGGATTTGGACAAAGAAGCTAAAAATAGGCACCAATGCTCCTCAGTAATTTAACTGGTGATGCTTATAACATTCAAGCAGTATCATTGGAAGGGTTTTTGTAAGCATGCCCTTGATCATACGTGATGATTAAACTGTGTGGGGGGTAGAGGATATTCCCAAGGTTAGACAAACATCTGCCCAGACACAGGAAGTGAACCTAACTGCATCCTAACTCTGGCATTAGATGCTGAAATGGGTCACAGGAAGAGAGAAAACCCAAGGTGGTGTGTGAATTGAGGACTCAGGTGTGCTCGTATGCATGTGATTGTGAATGTATTTGGGTACACACTCAGCACAAAGAGGATTATCATCAGTGTATGTGTTCTGCTAGCCGAGATTTAGACTCATGACAGCATGACTCAATTATGGATTAAAACCCAGAGTGAGAAAGGTTGATAGGATTCACAAACATCAGCCGGGTTTTCACCCTCTCATTTGCAGCTGATCTGCAACAGATTTGAAGGACTGAGTATCAATGATATTGAAGTTAAGCAAATAAATAAATAAATAAACTCACCTGACATATATGGTTAATTAAGTAAGTCAGTCAGCATTTAGTAATAGCTAATGAAATCAAACACCAGTGTGGACTTAGATTTGGCACCACTAATCTGCCTGTGCTGTGATAGATTTGTGATAGAATTTCCTGCCTAATTTAAAATATTATTAAACTATAATTTGTGTTGAGAATTTGGCAGCAAACAAGCAGTTATTTGTCGAAGGAGTTGATAGAGACCAAAATGGAACTAAAAGGAGGGTGAATGTTAAACAAACTTCCATCAGGGGAACAGAAGCATAACAACAAATGAATGCTGAGTAAGAATGATAACTAATGCTAATGATTTATTACTGCATGTAATTGTATATTTAAGCAATTTTAAGCAGTTCTACATGGAATTTTTGATCATCAAAATTGGGCTACTGTCACTTGTGAGAATTTGTTATTTATTCTGATGCTATACTGGCTACTATTAAAGTGTTATATTGTCTTTTTAAAATACTTTTAAAAAGCGTAATAAGCTATTCACAGGTAAGGTATATACAGTGGCTTCAGAAAGTATTCAGACTCCCTTAACCTTTTTCGGTTTTGTTATGCCTGAAGCTACAATCATTTAAATTCATTTTTTTCTCATTAATCTACACTCAGTGCCCCATAATGACAAACTGAAAAGAGAATTTTAGGATATTTTTTGTAAATTTATTCAAAAGAAAAAACTGAAATATCACATTTAGTATTCAGTATTCAGACCCTTTTCTTAGTACTCAGTTGAAGCACCTTTCTCAGCAATTATAGCCTCGAGTCTTTTTGAGTATGATGCAACAAGCTTTGCACACCTGAATTGGGGGATTTTCTGCCATTCTTCTTTGCAAATCCTCTGAAGCTCAGTCAGGTTGGACAGGGACTGACAGTGGACAGCCATTTTCAGGTCTCTACAGAGATGTTCGACAGGGTTCAAGTCAGGGCTCTGGCTGGGCCACTCTAGGACGTTCACAGAGTTGTCCCTAAGCCACTCCTGTGTTGTCTTCACTGTGTGCTTAGGGACATTGTCATGTTGGAAAGTGAACCTTCAGCCCAGTCTGAGGTCCTGAGCACTGTGGAATAGGTTTTCATTGAGGATATCTCTGTACTTTGCTCCATTCAGCTTTCCCTCAACCCTGACCAGTCTCCCAGTCCCTGCTGCTGAAAAACACCCCCACAGCATGATGCTGCCACCACCATGCTTCACTGTTGGGATGGTATTGGGTAGCTGATGAGTGGTGCCTGGTTTCATCCAGACATAATGTTTAGAATTGAGGCCAAACAGTTCAATCTTGGTTTCATCAGACCAGAGAATCTTGTTCCTCACAGTCTGAGAGGTCTTCAGGTGCTTTTTTGCAAACTCCAAGTGGGCTTTCATGTGTTTTGCACTGAGGAGAGGCTTCCATCAAGCCACTCTGCCATAAAGCCAGTGGAGGGCTGCAGTGATGGTTGTCCTTCTGGAACTTAGTCCCATCTCCACACAGGATCTCTGGAGCTCAGTCAGAGTGACCATCGGGTTCTTGGTCACCTCTCTCAC
>VUQI01031490.1:0-10089 GCA_015106735.1 Paratilapia polleni
AAAATTTTTTTAATTTAATTTTTTTTTATTTTTTTTAATTGTTTTTTTTTTTTTTTTAAAAGGCTGGACAGTTAATTGATTTCTTTTCATCAAAGCCTAAGATTATTTCTGCCCTGTGTTAATGTACTTACACACCCCTTGGGCCTGCATGGTTTTCCTTTTGGTTTCTGCAATTTCAGTGTAGGTTTCTCAGAAATTGCACAAGGCACTCAGCACAGTCCACACTGAAATCCCAGCCAGCAGCATCTACTCCACACCAACCGTGGATATCCTTTAAAGTCTGACATTTAAAAAGCAGAGCAAAGCTCAGAAATAAGTAGACGCTGATAGTGTTCTTTTCTTTTTGTATTTGAGTGCAAAGTTGATCAGGCAATTGCTTTAAAAACCCACATAGCACTTGCCTCTTGGGCTGTTTTATTGAGTAGTGAACCTGAGCAACATTATGGCAGACTACAAAGACTTGGCCCGCTGAGTGCCTGGGAGCATGTGCCCAGCTGACCTACAGCCGTGACATGCTGGTGTAGGTGTTATGAGGTTATTTATATTTTTCAGATACCTTACAAAGGGTTTTAGAGGCACACTGCTGTCTGGACCACTCTGGCTGCAGAATTATCTGGAAGTTATACTATGCAAAAGGTTTTCTATGTTTCCACAAGAAAAGCTGACAGCTCCTTCCAGGGAAATGCAAAGAATAATTACCACTAAGCAGCTGTTGGGGACAGTAAGCTGACACAGAGGGTGATATAGTTGTGCATTTTTAAATGTTCTTTTTGTCTTGGAAATAGTACATATTAGTATTAATCACAAGAATAAGTCTCATATACAGGTCATCTATGAACACGTGCCTTTCATTTGCTTTGGCATTGGTGGTTCCAAACCCAGTTATTGTCTTAAAGACAAAATGAGATCATGCTTTGTCCACCATCCACCACTAACAACTGCAAAAAAAACCCAAAAACCAAAACACACAGTCAGTCAACAGCTGAAGAGATGAAAGTGGGGTCAAAATGAGTTGTAAAGTTATAATTACGGCCCGCTGATGTCCATGACTTTGTAATGACAAGAGGGCGTCAGGACTGATGCCACTACCTAACCTCGGGACTGTGAGTCATGTGTGTGTACCACAACGGGCGAAAGGATGACATCATTCTAGAGTCATCTTCGTCGTCGGATGGGCTCCTGTAGAAAGCTCTCACTGTGCACGAGGGGGCCTACTTTCCGAAAACCACGTGACCTTCTGATACTCTGCAAGCTGCACCCAACTACAAATGCATAATGTATGCAATGTGCGGATGTGTAAGGTGCCAGGCGGTACATACAGGAATACAGCACTATTCTGGTGGAAAGCGCGTGTTTCACGACGTGCTGGTTAACCCTTTAGCGACGTAATGGGCACAGATCTGATAAGGAGGCACCCCCTTTTACCAGATGATTCAAGCACAGACATGCAGCACATGTAGCCTTCTGATAAACGTTTAAAAAGCAGTTAGTCTGGACAGTTAAACTTCGCCCCGGAGCCATCACTGTGCTTACTATAAACTACAAGTACACAAGGGTGTCCATGCGACAAGGGAAAGTAAAACAACAAAAGTAAAAATGTGCACAAATCAAAAACAATCCCCACCCGCCGAAAAAATGCGACCCACTGTCGGGAGTGCACGGTGAGCCACCACGGCCCAAGTATTAGGACGTAAACAAATGGCACAAGTTATATCCCCTTTTCTTCCACGGACACCCCTGTGCAGGCTGATAAGCAGCCCGAGGAGAGATAGCTCTGACGGGCCTCAAGTGGGTGGTGGGAACTCGTCTGGCCGTTGTGCAATCGTGCTGTGTGCTGTGTGCTCTCTCGCTAGTGCTGTGCAACAACAGCAACTTACCACACGGATCCGTAAGCACCAGAACCGACGGGAGATAACTTCTGGTAGCGCTCCGGGACTTCCCACACGGTTTTGTTGAGCTCCTGTCGGTAGAACTTGGGTCTCTCCTTCTGCGACATTCCTGCGGATTCACCAGCCCCGCAGTGACAAAACAAGCCAGCGGAAACTTCTGTCCTCTCCTCTCCTCCCTGTGCGGCACGACGTGCGATGGTGGTGCTGCTCTGCAATAAAACTCTAAACTGAGCCGACCCTGAATAAAGCCAAAAAAAAAAAAAACTCCAGCCGCCTAGTCGTGCAAATTTCGGTGCAGGTGTGCGGATAAAATCCCACCTCTCCGTGCACGTCGGGGCGCTTGAAGACAACTTCCCCTACAAAGCTCTTCGGGGTCAGGAAGCTCAGTCTGGCTTTCGCTGGATTTTTCGCCCTGTCCTCGCTTTGCTGAGCGCGCGGAAACGTGTACGCGTACGTCTCTTCAGTGCGCGCTCACGTAATAATAATGTTTCTCGCGAGAAATGACACGCTATTGGGAAACTAGGGGATATCCCGTACCCACCGTGGACGGGAGCGGGAATCTCCCCCAAATGTTAATTGCGACACGTTTTTGCCTGTTTAAATTTTTACTTCAAGCAATAGGTTAATATGAAAATAATCATCATGCGAAAATAACTGGCTGCAACTGGATACAATATAAGTCAAAATGAGCTCCATTTTAACAATCTACAACAGAAAAATCCTGCTTTTACATCACAATAGTAATATCTGATAATATAATATGAGCCATAACAGTGTAACAGTCACAGGAGACATTTTTAGCTGAGTGACATTTTCAAAGCAGGACTTTTTACTTGTTACAAGGATCTTTCACAATCTAATGTTTTTAACTAAACAATTTAATACATGCCTATAACATCAGTTAGTTATAGAATTATAACCGGTTAAACAAGTATTTAGCCCTTTATTATGGCACCGGCCAAAATACGGCTTTTTGTGGAACATGTCATAGCAGGAAATGCACACATACGTACGAATGATGGTGGAGTTCAGTGTCTTTGCAGTGAGCATGCTGACTCACTATGACGCTATCATACCTTACTTGACTAGACAACGTCAGGATTAGAAATACTAATGCCACCTGTGCATCCACTGCTATCACAGCAAATATATCAGACAAAGCTCAAAGGACTGAATGTCCCTCAGAGTACAGAAAGTAAGCCATATTTCTACAGATAATAACTTGCTGAAGGTTGTCTTTAAAAACTGAGAATGTTCATGTGAAGAGCACTAGTGGCAAAAGGCACTAAAAGGCTTATGACGTGTAAAGGAAGTACAAAGTGCATTAAGTGCAGTGACACAAACCCTTAAAACCACTGCCTATACACTGGGTGATATCTTGCCTGATTGACAAAAAAAACATGTAGAACAAGGGAAAAAAAACGTTTAATGATCTGATAGAAGCAGAAGAAGCTACAAACTGTGTTCAAACCTTTGCATTAGCTTCAACACAGTATCCACCGTGACACATGCTGAAGACACGCATCGTGCTGTGGGGATTTCTCTGGTGGGAGGGGGGAGGGGGTTTTCTGCAGCAGACTTTGGTGGGCTTGAAGGGTAAAAATGAAACACAGCTATGTTGTGGAGGAAAGATTCACATTTGATGATGAGGAATGACTTTAAATCCCAAACAGCGAGACAAAATATTAAAAAAAAGAGCCATGTTACCGCACAAGAATGGCCAAAATCAGAGATCCTGTAGATACCCATACAGTTGTAGCTCAATTTAAAACAAACAAACAAACAAACAAAAAAACTCCAAAGAGACTAGGTGAATACATTTTACACACCCACCAGTCACTTTATTAGTTACACCTGGCTAATCCTGCATAGGTCCCCCTCCCCTTTTGCCTTCAGAACTACCTTAATTCTTGGTGGCATAGATTCAACAAGGTGATGGAAACATTCCTCAGAGATTTTGGTTCATATTGACATGATAGCATCACATAATTGCTGCAGATTTGTTGGCTGCACATCCATGATGCAAATCTCCTGTTCCACCACATTCCAAAGGTGCTCAATTGCATTGAGACTTGGTGACTGTGGAGGCCATCTGAGTACAGTGAACTCATGGGTCATCTTCAAGAAACCAGTTTAAGATGATTTGAGCTTTGTGACATCCTGTGTTATCCTGCTGGAAGCAGCCATCAGAAGACAGGTGCACTGTGGTTATAAAAGGGTGGAGATGGTTAGCAACAATATTCAGGTAGACTGTGGTGTAAACGATGCTCAGTTGGTGCTAAGGGACCCAAAGTGTGGTAACAAAATATCCCCCACACCATTACACCACCACCTGCCTGCACCATTGATACAAGGCAGGATGGCTCCATGCTTTCATGTTGTTTACACCAAATTCTGACCCTACCATCTGAACCAGCAGAAATTGAGACTCATCAGACCAGGCAACGTTTTTCCAGTCTTCTATTGTCCAATTTTGGTGAGCCAGTGCAAACTGTAGCCTCAGTTTCCTGTTCTTAGCTGACAAGAGTGGCACTCAGTGTGGCCTTCTGCAGCTGTAGCCCATCTGCTTCAAGGTTCAATGTGTTGTGCATTCAGAGATGCTCTTCTGCATACCTTTGGCTGTAACAAGCAGTTACTTGAGTTACTGTTGCCTTCTTATCAGCTTGAAGCAGTTTGGCCATTCTCCTCTGACCTCTGACATCAACAAGGCATTTTCGCCCAGAGAACTGCTGCTCACTGGATATTTTCTCTTTTTTGGACCATTCTCTGTAAACCCTAGAGATGGTTGTGCGGGAAAAATTCCAGTAGATCAGCAGTTTCTGAAATACTCAGACCAGCCTGTCTGGTACCAACAGCCATGCCACATTCAAAGTCACTTAAATCACCTTTCTTCCTCATTCTAATGCTCGGTTTGAATTTCACCTGGTCGTTTTGACCATGTCTACATGTCTAAATGCACTGAGTTGCTGCCATGTGATTGGCTGATCGGATATTTGTGTTAAAGAGCAGTTGAACAGGTGTACCTGATAAAGTGTAAATAGTTCAACTTAAACATTACTTTTTAAAGACAACAATACACAGAAATTGTATGATCAACGTTTTACTTAAAATTCATTGCATTCCCTCCAAAAACAATTTCTTCTTTGGAGAATACAAATAAGGTGACAGAATTAAAGTCAGAATAGCACTATACATTTAAAATGGCATGAGAAGCACCATCCCTATTTGGCATTGCTTTTAAGTTTTCAGGCAAGTCTGATACAGCAAACAAATTTTTGCAAAATGTTGAGATATGCCTCATCTATTGCAGGTATTACTCTTCTAACGTTTTGATAGAACTTTAATTACAGTCTAATTTGTGACATTTATATCATGTTATCCAGTATACGTTTCGATAACAAAGTATTTACAACATACACCTGTGTAAAGTGTGTATTTTTCTAACCTAAAATAATGTTTTAACATATGAGAGCCAAAAATGGAAATAAAAGTGTACACATGGACATCTTTATATATTACCTTTGTTTATCTTTCCCTCCACCACTGACAGAAGAAAAAACAGCGTCGCTGGGTACGAGCAGAATTCATCATCTTTTCTTTGATCACACGTAACCTCTAGCAAATATCTACTGGCATTATTTTTTATTTCCAAATATATACAGCTAGGTTATTTTTAAGTTGTATACAGGTTTAAGGTATAATGCACACACAGCCCTTCAATCTTCTGCATCCTTCAATATAAATTATTACATGGGGTGGATGGAGACACCAAACAGTACTACCCAACAACAGAATGTTACCATGTGACCCAACAGGCTCTCCCCTCTGTAATAACTGTGGAGTAGTTCATGTCTGTAGTGCATACATATTATTAAGGAAGAAGCTGTGTACCCAGTCATCAGAAGGGGGCAGCACTGGCTTCCCTTTCACACGGGTCCACGGGTCCAGTGGGGTTTCATCAGTCATATAATCCAAGAGGTGTCCCAACAACAAGGATTAACATGTGACTGCAGAGATGAGTCCATCCCTTGCTTGTAAAGCCTGTCCTTTCCAGTCAAGCCTGACCATCATTTCAAGAAGATAACATAGAAGCCCATGGCCAGGCATGAAATTGCCACAGCAATGTGAAGCCTTGTTCCAATTACTGCAGCTGAGAATGAGAGATAGATGAGTGAAAACACAGAGTGGGCATCAGACATGAAGTAATTTTGAACTGAAATATCAGTGCATATTGTGACACACTACATTTTGTGGAAATTCAATCATTTTTGGTTAACCCAGTAATATCAATACGTGAGAAATTAAGGTACAGTACTACACTGATGGAAAGGTTCTGCCAGTTGGCCTCCTGTTTGTTTCTCTCTTTGCTTATAATGACATAACACAACTATAAATGCCTACCAACTGAGTGATTAATAACTCTGTGATGAGGAAGTCTTTGATTGGGGGACTAGTGTTTGTTGTCCTGTGGTTTATTTTCTATCAACCCACCAGGAGTACAGAACAAACAACAAGGCTCCAGGCTGCTAATATTAAGCATATAAAATTCAAAACAACTGCATTACATATTAGCGCCACATCTGATGCTGGGGTAGACATTGTGTGTGAATTACAGGTGTGTGCTGAACCATCAGGCTTACCTTTGTAGAAGACACCCCACACTCCTTTCTTCTCTGACAGTAGCCAGCTGTTGAGACGAGGCACCTTTTTGAGGTATGCACAAGTGCAGATAAACAGCAGCCCAAAGACCAGGATGCCATCGAAAGAGTACACTATGGAAAAGGAAAAGCGGGATTACATACACCTATCCACATGAGCGAATCTAACAGTATGGAACAACATCCACCCATTCTTGATGCGGTGCAACAAGACATTACAGGGACTTCTGTGTGCCACAGGTTCCCATTTTATTTGACATGGACTGCAACAAATATTGACACTGAGCAACTACTAAAACTTTTTACTGTAATAACAGAAGAAATCCATGAATGTGGGAATTAATGCTAGTTTCAATATACCATTCCCACAGCCTGTCACCTAATGATTTCTTCAGTGTTTGTTATGCCTAGCTTTGAGACAAATAACAACGCTGCTTTCTGTCTGATTTTTTATCAGAGAGCGGGACATATAAATAATACTCTGTCTTATGGAGGACTCTCCCTTTGACCATACTATGCTGTTGACTCTTTTAGGTTAAAGTTTTATGCAGTTTCGGCAGAAGCAACATCAACAATCCAAAGTCTGTGTGCCTTCTCCAGCATTGGAGGACAAAAAAAGACGAGTACTATAAAGACTTTCGATACTTGCCATCACGTTTCCTAGTCCTGGTTCAATCTAGTTGTGGTCTACCTGTATATCCTGAATTTCTTTTAGCATTAGCCATGGAAACACCAGTCAAAGCCTGATAGCATAGTGCCTTGTAGCCTTGCAAAAATAGGAGGTATGAAGAGGTTTATACTGTAAATACAACAGGCTTAGCGATGAAACTGTTATAAAAAAAAAAGACAAGTGCCCTTGTAATGAGTCAAGAGTTTGTTTTGGTGCTAACAGAGTGACAGTGCTACCCAGGGCCACGTCTACAGCTAGCCTAGCCTCCACTAGCCTCCCCTCCAAGAAGTAGCCTAACTTCATGCCCTGCTCTGCTGCCGACACGGTTTAGCTAGTTGGAAAATACAGAAAACCTACCATTTGTCATATTCGCTGCTTTCTCTTTGACGATGTTATATGACGGTTCCTTCCTCTAAATTAGCATTTCATCCTATATTTTAAAGTGGAGATATTATGCAGTCACTCGGCTGACATTTCCGTTTCCCTGGCTTAAAACTCTTCTTTTACGTTTCAGGTAGTTGCTGTTCAGCAATCATTACTGCCCTCTACTGGAAAATGGGATTCACTGCTAAAGTTACATTTTACATATCTGGAGCAGAATTTCTGATATCTGTAATGCAAAGAGAAGTATCTACAATAAACACTGCAACTAGTAACAAGCAAATAGTTGACTACTAAGAACAGTTAAAATTACATTATAGACATGGTGACTTGGAATTATAACATATCAAAAATTGAGTTGTTATCAATAATAGTGCTTGTCTATGGTTTGAATAGACCCCAGTGGCAAAAGTTGACTCTAATTAAGTTACATATACAATATATTCTATGTATATTCTATACAATATATTCTAGATATCTCAGCAATTGAAGCTGCTTTAGCAGTTGTGAGATAGGGCATTGGTTTTTGGTGGAGAATGTGCTCCCTGGGTGCCCATCTAGTTCTTCAGTGTATGCATAAAATCACTTCAGTGATACACAATAAAATGTCTCATAAACTCTTCTTAATGCAGCACAAGTCCTAACTGTGTTGCATACTTGTATACAATGTTTCTCCCCAACGATCTGAAGAGGTCATAAATTATTATACCATTAGTAGAATTTACCAGCAACCAATAATCAATACAGCACATAACTTTTTATTGGTCATTCCTTACAGGATGTGGCCAGCACACTGCTCCCTGTAGGGAAATATTATGTAGGCAGGTATGGCTGGAAGACCGAGGCAGAATTAACAAACTGGGGGAAAAAGCTGACTCTGCTGCAGTTGTAAACCTGGACACACCTTATGCAGCAGCAGAGGGAAGGATGAGGATTAAAGTGAGCTTCCACCCACACTACACACTGCAATGAGCTGACACCAACTGCCCTTGCCAAATAAATAAATTAAAATAAAATAAGATTAAAAAACCCTAGTTCAGTCAGTCAAAGTGGCATCATGGTGCCTATTTCATGTAAGACCCATACAAACCAGTATTTTACCATTTGCTCCAGACTAATCTGTAATGTGTTAGCCTCATATGTAAAACAATAACACATAAAGAAACATCCTTACTTGAGAATTATGAGTGGAAGTCTGCTTCAGAGGTATTGTAAATATTTTTAGCCACGATTCCAGACTTGGTAACATTTTTTTAGACTTAAATTTAACCCTGCATTATTGTGAGGGTGACAACATGCAGACACCTGTAAAAATGCACTGACTAGTAATACACATAACAAAATATATAAATAAATTCTGCTCCTCTTAACTTTATATTTTTTCATGTTATATATAACACAGATGCTTCCAAGTTAATATTGTCAATACTGGACTCAAATGAACCATTTGCATGTTGTTAAAAGGTAATCCCTACATTTCTGCATTTACTGGCCCAATGTAGAAAAACGTGTAGTGGGATTTCTTTACTTTGGCATCCCTCTATTTCTGTTAATTTTCTTGTTCTTATTTATAATAAAAGATGAAAGCAGTGGGGCAGAGGTATGCACCTTAATAACAAGAAAAATATATAACAAAGAAATAATCGTCCAAACACAAATTTCCTTACTTTTTGTGCTAAGTATAGATTACAGACTGATAGATTTAATAATGTAAACTTTAATGTGAATGTTGAATATTCTTCGTTCCCCTGCGTGTGATAACAAAGAGCTCCATAAAGCAAAGATGCAAAAGCCATGCTTGTTTTGATGTCTGTATTTTGTGTTGCATTGTCATATTGGTTACATTAAACTACCCTAATCCCTGCATACGCTGCTGCTCTGAGACAACAGAAGTTTCTCTCCTGAAGGGAACAAAGAGTCATAAGACGACTTAATGAGATTTGATAGCGTGGCACACCTGTTCTGATCAGCTGCACTCTAGCTGCAGATCACGGGGCACCCTGGCCAAAAACACAACTAGCTTCCTCTTCTAATGCAGTTGTTTCTGAGGAGCGGAGCTTAGTGGTCTCTCTTTGGCACCTCTCTTTTCGTCAATGCGTCTCTACTCGACCACACAGGTAAGACTGTTTTATTTTTAAGAGATTACATTTATGCAGTTCCATGGGTAAAATTATGACTAGTAATGGTGTTTATGTAATTAAGAACAGAGAGGCAAAAAAAAAAAGAGAAAAAAAACACTTAAAGGAACAAATGGATGCGTCAGTTTGGATGATGGATAAAGCAGTTTTTGTTCTGGACTCAGAACCTAACAAAAGTTACGTGTGACTTTCTCACCAATAGCTTTAGTTTCTGCAGCAGCTTCTTTTTTTTCTGATTCAAAACACAGTTCATTTAGCTAGACATGGTCAAATGGATTTCAAGACCATGATAATTTAATTGTATTTATTTGACTGAGTACTTTTTTTTTTTTTTTTTTTTGCAAAAAAAGAAA
>VUQI01031491.1:0-11158 GCA_015106735.1 Paratilapia polleni
CTGTTACATGTGGTGTAAAACTAACACAGCATTTCATAAAAAGAGCATCATACCAACAGTCAGACATGGTGGTGGTAGTGTGATGGTCTGGGGCTGCTTTGCTGCTTCAGCACCTGGACGACTTGCTGTAATTGATGGAACCATGACTTCTGCTCTCTACCAGAAAATCCTGAAGGAGAATATCTGGTCATCAGTTTGTTCCCTGAAGCTGAAGAGCACTTGGGATATGCAGCAGGACAATGACCCAAAACACACCAGCAAGTCCACCTCTGAATGACTCAAAAAAACAAAATGAAGGTTTTGGAGTGGTCTAGTCAAAGTCTGGACTTAAATCCGATTGAGATGCTTTGGCATGACCTTAAACAGACTGTTCATGCTTGAAAACCCTCCAGTGTGGCTGAATTAAACCAATTCTGCAAAGAAGAGTGAGCCACAATTCCTCCACAGTGATGTGAAACACTCATTGCCAGTTATCACAAATGATTGATTGCAGTTCTTGCTGCCAAGGGTGGCACTGCACTTTGTATGTGCTCTGGTTATCTTTGTCTAATATTAAAATTTGTTTGATGATCTGAAACATGTAAATGTGACAAATATGCAAAAAACTAAGAAATCAGGAAGGGGGCAAACACTTTTTCACAGCACTGTACATAGACACTCACCAACCACATTATTAGGTGCACCTGTTTAACTGCTCCTTAATGCAAATATCTAATCAGCCAATCATATGGCAGCAACTCAATGCATTTAAGCATGTAGACATGGTTAAGACAACCTGCTGAAGTTCAAACTGAGCATCAGAATGGGGAAGTGACTTTGAACGTGGCATGGTTGTTTGTTGTTACAACCAAGGTATGCAGAAGAGCATCTCTAAACTCACAACATGTGCACACTTTGGGTCCCTTAGTACCAAGTGAGCCTCGTTTAAATGCCACAGCCTACCACACGATGGCTGCACGAGGTCTCTGCAGACTCCAGTCCATTAGGTGGCAGTAAAGAAGGTTTCAAAGTCCTTGTAGAGTCCAGTTTGTGTTGCATTCAAGACTTTCTTTGCAGTTAAACCTATAGATAGTAAAAAACTGATAATACAGTTTGTATAAACCACTTACTGCGTTACAAGAGAAAAGGATACAGACCCAGTGTTTATCTCTTACGAAATGAGATAAATGGATTCCTTTAGTGTTACTAGTGAATTTTATTTTCAGCGGTGGTCCATTTATATAGCAAGACCCTTCATCCAATGTTTGTTGACATCACGATTATTATGTATTTTATATATATACGCAAACATTTTAGAACTTAAATGTATTTTTAAGCAGTATAATTTGGTGTATAGAAAAAAACGCTTGGGTACTATCAAATGCTTGTTAAATTTGCATCAGATTAAGTTGTTGTTTTTTTTAACTTTGTGTTTAAATTATGTAAGCCAAATGGGGGGAATATTTGTATACATTTAAAATATGTTATATATGTTTTAATTTATCATCAGAATATACATTTATTATAGTCGTAGGCTGACGTTAACCGTTTTTTCGTTTAAGTTCTCGTATTTACTGTTTGCAGTCGTTAGTGTGAACGAAGCATTAGCTGAAGAATAATAATAGGACGCATGCGCTGTGCCCCAGTCGTGCGGGGTTAACTTTAGTAGACGTTAGCGCTGCAAAATACGTGGCAGAAAGGTGTCGACATGGAGGTAGCTGCTCTGGTCGCGTTAACTTTGTTACTGGGTGCACTGGTTATTCTAGTTGCGTTAGCGGTGGGCAGACGGAAAGAAGAAATAAGAGAAGAAACGGAGCACGCAGCGGAGTTTGCCGGTAAGAGCCACACTAGCTAACGTAACTCCAGCTAGCTGCTGAAGAAGCGGTGACTGTGGAGAAGGCGGCAAGTTACCAATGCTGCGACTGTAGTCTGCTACACTCATTCATTCATTCACTCAGTCACTCAGGCAGTCATTCATTCACTGTGCGAACAGGAGAACTCTGTGCCCTCGACATTCACACGGACTGACGAAGCTAGAAATAGAAGCTACAGCAACTTTTGAGTGACTGTCACTGTCATATAGACAGACCAATGGGTTCACCGCTTTCTGTTGAGTCACTGCCTGCTTTTTTTTACGCTTTGATGGCAAAGGTTGATTGGAAAGCCTACATGTTATGAACCAAGCCAAGTTTTATACATATGGAATAGAAAAGCTATATTCAGAAGTTTTCTTTAGATATCACTGTGACTTTGAATAAAACAGTCAAAATCTCATTACTTTATCAACAGGTATTACTGTACTGGATATTAATTTACAAGCACAATAGGGGGCTGTTTGTTTAAAAAATAAACTTACAGTACCTGGAGAAATACAGGTGTGAGTCTATTATTGACTAATAATACAGTAATATTGCTAGTCATTATTATAGCTCTGGAGTTTATGTCCTTAATAGTAAGTTATTATAGTTTTGTATAATTGTTTAGTAATTTGAATTTTGGTTTTCTTTTTAGTTTAGTTTGAACAGGCTTTGGATGTTTCACTTTAGTTTTCATTGTCTGAAAGTGTGTAGTTTCAATTTTAGTCTTTTTAATGTATAATGTGTTATGTTTTTAAAATGGTGCAGAGAAGGATGTTAGTGGGCTTCAGTGGTCATGAAGATGTTCCTTGTTTTTCCTGTTTGTCTTCTAGCTGAAGCCAATGTTGTGAAGGGTCCTCCATCAAAGAAACAGAAACAGGAGAAGCAGCGCAGCCGCAAGGATAAACCTGCGCAGCACACCTTCAGCCATCCGCTGCTGGCAGCCTCTCTGAAGGTAACCTGGAACGCTTATCAAACACACATTATAAGAGCCTCAGAGGATAACGGAGATTGTATGAGACAGTAGTGTGGGTAATGTCTAAACATGCGGTCGAATTGAGCCCCTTTTCTTTCTTTTTTTAATGTCACTTTTTAGTCTGTGCTCATTGAAGAGAATGTTGGAAACATCTCTCAGGTTTAAATTTAAAATGCAACATTAAAAACATCCAAGCCTTCATAAAATATATAGTCTTTGTGGAGAGTTCACAGCAAATGCAAAACACATTATTCAAAGTGCAATTGGTGTTGTGAATAGAGGTGAATTTGCATTTGCATGAGTTAAACTACTTCAACATCTGCAAAAAATTTGCTTTACACTGTTTGAAAAACTCTAAAGCTGGGATTCTCCTGATGTCTTCCAAAAGGGAGGATGAGGTTATTGATTCACTTTGAGGCCAGCTGGAATGCTATGAGTGAGATTTGCTTTTTAGATAGATAGGAGAAAAAAAAAATAAAAGGGGAAAACTTTAAGAAAAGTGGGCAAAATCATAAGACTTCATCATGAGTTACGAAAATATGTTACTATAACTTGATACCAGCTATTGGCTCTACTGCCCTCCTAAAAT
Organism: Paratilapia polleni; assembly: GCA_015106735.1. Classification (NCBI taxonomy): domain Eukaryota; kingdom Metazoa; phylum Chordata; class Actinopteri; order Cichliformes; family Cichlidae; genus Paratilapia; species Paratilapia polleni. The sequence continues at coordinate 3,401 of VUQI01031491.1, forward strand.
TGGCTGTTAGGGGAGAATATACTGTAATATACTATACAACTGGAGTGTATTTATGAATTATGTTTTTAAATAATTCAGCAATGATGCCTCATTTTATGCACCTTCTCCACAGCTGTTTTTTGAGCATGTGTGCATTGTGTCCATGTGTTTTTCAGGGCCACAGTGGCAACGTGACATGCCTCGATTTCAGCAGTAACGGGAAGTACCTGGCGTCCTGTGCTGACGACCGCACCGTCCGGATTTGGAGCACCAAAGACTTCCTGGAGCGCGAGCACAAGTGTCTGAGAGCCAATGTAGAGCTGGACCACGCCACACTGGTCCGCTTCAGCCCCGACTCCAGGTCTCTCCCCCTTTCTAACTGCACTTACTGACATAAGTATTCCCTCTTTCTTTCTAAGCTAACCTTGAATGTTAACAAGAGCTAGTGTAAGTTTAACTAAAACCAGGTCACACAGGTTAAGAAAAGACTGAAGCAATGTTTAAATTAGTTAGTTGTTGTTTCCTCATCAGCAGTCTCAGCTAAGGCCACAATTTGGTCTGACAATTAGTTCTCTCAGTAATCAGTTACTAGTTTAGTATCAGTATGATCAATGATATTTGTTTGGGTGGGGGTGTGTAGATTACTGTATTTAAAATTTCAGGTTTTAAATATATCAAACCTTGCCAACATCTCAGGCACACAGTTCATTTACACCATTATCTCACTCATGCCTGTAAAAACTAGTGTGAAAGAAAGTAGATGTGAAAGTTGTCCATGACTGTTTCTCAGTGTGAAATTTCCTCTTGTTAGAGCAACAGTCTAAAACTGCACTATTTTTAATTTACAGTGACAATAAAAAATACAGAGAAAAGCACGTATGATTAGCTGGAGGTTTTGATATAATTACAAATCACTCATTGCAGCACTAAAAACGATTGGAGGTTCTTTACTGAAGTAAATCAGATTTAGGTTCATTTGAAGAAATGCAAATGACTTCACTTTGTAAAGATCCAAATTTAGCAGTTTATATGTAATTATATTTTTCTCTGAAGCAGTCCACTTGATTACTGCGTTTTGATTTGTTGCCTTTTTCTACCTGTTGCCCTTTTCTAACAGTTTAATGCGCACAAACTCTTTCCAGACTGTTCTTTAAATCTCAATCTTTTGTAAACATCAAGAAAGTTACAGAGATGCAGAGAAATACTCTCTCTTCCTTTCTCTAATTTGCAGAAATGCAGAGTGTTTTTTTTTGTTTGTTTGTTTGTTTGTTTTGTTTTTTTTATGTGCAGCCACCAGTAACATACATAACCAGAGTTATGCAGAGGTAACATTTGGATACATGCACCTCCTTCACTGACTTGCTCCTTTTCTCCACAGGGCATTTATCACCTGGTTGGCCAACGGAGACACTATTCGAATCTTCAAAATGACAAAGAAGGATGACGGCTCCTTGAGCTTCAAAGCTGCCCCTGAAGATTTCCCACAGAAGCACAAGGCCACCATCCTCAACATCGGCATCGCAGAGACGGGTACAGAACCCAGAAATTTCTTTTTATATGTTTTCAGTTTAATTATTGTGTCTAAGCCAGTAATGCACAGGGATACAGTTGGATTTGTTTTTAGCAGCAGGTAAAAAGAAACACCAGATGGTTCAATTTATTGCTAAGTTAGTTTTTAAAAACAACCCTACTGGACCCTGAGGACAACCGCTGAAACATTTGTGGTTTTGTATTTAACATTCAGTGAATTAACTCTTTTTTTTTTTTCTTTTTTTTTTTTTATTAATTTGCTCCATCTCTCAGCTCATTTGTGAACACACTTTTTCCTTGGTGAAGTCAGCCTCTTGACTGCTTAACTGCTTTAGAAAAAACTGACCCACATACTTGTAGCGATAGTAATGGCAATAAAAATTGTTTTATGCGTGAAAGAAGTTGTATTCAAGCTGCAGGAGCAACAAAATTTATATATATATAGATTTATTATTATATTTATTTAAGTTGACTACAGTTTCATATGAGTAGAAAGCTGATTAAAAAAGAAGAAAATCTGTGAAATAGAATGAAGGATGGTTTTCAGTATTTGTCAGAGGTTTATAAGACTGATTTTGCGTTTCTCATCCACAGGCAAGTTTATCATGAGCGCCTCCACCGACACCTGTATCAACATCTGGGACCTGAAAGGAGAGTTACTGGCCTCTATCAACACTAACCAGATAACCAATTCTTATGCTGCCATCTCTCCATGTGGCAGGTCAGTCCCACCACTCACTTGCTGTAGGCCTTACTCTTGAAAGCTCTGTAATAACTCTGTCACTTGTGTGCACCCACTTTGTAAGTGTTTTGTTTTACTCTCACAACATTAAAACAGAAAAATGCTCTAAACTGACTTATAGGAGTAAAATCTCTAAAAGTGATGCTTTACGGTGAGAACTGTAGGTTCTTCTGCCTTAAACTGTCGTTGAGAAAAGTAATCATACGTAGTAAAGGCCTCATCAGTTCAGTTTGAAAAGTCAAAGTGTTTTGAATCAACCTTTCTACCACATGCATTTCTGCAGAATGTATTGATGGATTTTTACTTTTAAATCGCATTTAATAATCACTTGATAAAATGTTCCAATTAAAACAAAAACCAAAAAACAACAACAAAAAAATAAAACCATGTGTGCCACTCTGCAGGAGCTCTAATTGTGCTTCCTGTCCATCTCTTTGCTCAGGTTTGTAGCGTCCTGTGGCTTCACTCCTGATGTGAAGGTGTGGGAGGTTTGCTTTGGCAAAGGAGGAGAGTTTAAAGAGGTGGTGCGAGCCTTTGACCTGAAGGGCCACTCTGCTGGAGTTCACGCATTCGCCTTTTCCAACGACTCTCGCAGGTAATGCAAGATTTTCTGTTGAGCATACGGTGCCAAAGAGGTTGCTTAAATTGTTCTGAGTCTAAAGAAAGGATTTTGGGAAGTTGCCTTCTTGTTGAGAGCTAGATGAGAAAGATTGATAGATCGATTCTTCTTTTAAGTGTAATTAAATTCCCAAAAAGAGTCAAAACGCTCTTGCACGAATACTCTTTTTGTTGTACTACACTAAAGATCCAGTAATATCTAAGTGAATTCTTTTAGTCATGTAGAGAAAATTTGATATGGCGAGGTCTGTCTCTCTTCGTGATGGGAGGTTGTAAATTAGCAAGATGGCAAGTAAGAGAGATGGCAGCCCTGCATCTCAGTGCGGGAGCGGTTTTTGCATCATTTTCACATAGAAAATAAATGGTTGTGTATAAAAGAAGTAAACTGACATATAAACACAGGCGTGTCAGTGTCAACCTGCAATTAACAAAGGCTGCTGCTGTTAACGCTGCTAATGTTAGTCACAGTCAGGAAGCTAATCTGATGTGTATGCAATGTTATGCACGGTGCAAAGTGCCAAACATTTTAGTGTCTTTTAAAATACAGTTGATTTTTGAAGAATGTGCATACTGGTTTAAAATGGCTCTTAAAGACACATTTAATATTTGTATGTATAATGTTTAACTCCATCCATTAAATTGTGATCAGTTTTGACAGGTTTTGGACTTTTAGACTAGTTGAGAAGTCAGATTATTTTTTTCCTCTTCCTGTTTATGATGTTTAGAGGTGCTAGTTGGGTGATTGGAAATGAGTCCAAACATCTTTATAAAAATTCTGCCCTCAGTATCTTGCTTCAAACATGCACATTAACACTTTCATGTAACTAATTTCTTTCCTTTCATTTATAAGGATGGTGAGTGTCTCCAAAGACGGCACATGGAAGCTGTGGAACACGGATGTGGAGTACAAAAAGCAGCAGGATCCCTACCTCCTGAAAACTGTTCCCTGCAGTTCATCTGAGGGCAGCCGGATGGCCTTGTCTCCAGACGGTCGGGTGGTGGCCATCAGCGATGGCTGCAACTTGGCTATGTATGACGCTGCCAGCGGCAAGCTGGAGGAGGAGCTGCACGGCGTCCACAGCGAGGAGATCACAGACCTTAGATTTGACATTAACGGACGCTTCTTGGTATGCAGCGGCGACAAGGCTATCCGAGTGTTTCACAATGCTCCCGGTTACCGGGCAGCCATCAGAGACATGCAGGACATGCTGAAGAAGGCTCAGAATGAGGCCATGAAGGAGAGACTGCAGCAGCAGATCAAAGAGGCTCAGAGCGCCCTGGACACTGTGCTCGCTGCCCCGTCCAACTAAAAACAAAAGCAGGAAACCACACTCTGATTGTGACTGTCTGACTCTGCTAATCTTTTGTTTGCGATGTCACCTCTGCCTCTTAATGAACTGGACTGGGAAGAATATTTGCATGCTGTTTAATAAAGAGTATCTTTTTATGGAAAGATGAAAAGCTTTGAGTTTGATGTCCAGTTGTGTCTTTGGTGCGAACTCTGCTGTGGTCGTGTTTGATTTGTTTTAGTTTGTGAAACTGGTTCCCACAGTTCTGCAGTAAAAAGTTTCTTAGCGTGGTATACTGTCATAGGAAAATCACTGGGTGGAAAAAATTAACAGCTTAACAGTCCAAAGAAGACCTTTAACATCTAACAGCAGGAAAAGGAAAGGTGTAAATAATAACGATGGCCATGTTCTGTTTAGGCGCTTCAGTTTTGAGTCCCGGTACTGTACAAGCTGACCACTGGGGCACTTTGAACAGAGCTTATTGTCAATGTTATTAGTAACACGTCTGCTTTTTCTACACTGGTAGGTCAAAATTTCTGCTGTGAAAAAGAAGTTAAAACTAAAGTTTGCCCCGAGGTAGCACTAAAGAAAAAGGCCTTTTCCAATTAATACAAGCCAAGTACATTTTTGGAAATCCCCTCTTTGAAAACCTTGAGGCTTTTACTTTAACATGAACATATTGATAGTGCTACAGGGAAATTCCTCTGGGAACCATAAGCATCCACAGCAGTTTGCGTGCACACCTGTGCACCCTCACACGTGTATAATGCCAGTCAATACCCTGGGGGATTTGACCTCATATCAGGTTGAATTTATGGGGACCTGATCTGAATTTCATGACACTATGAATTGTGGGGTGTCTCATCAAGTGCAACCAACTAACTGGAGAATCAGGGAGATATCAAACATGAGTATATACAGTCTTGAGAACACAGGTGAAAACAGTTGTTCGGTATCTGTGAGTGTGATACAGAGCTTCAAAGTTACCCACACTGGGGAAGGAAAAACGTAACTAATGCCTCATCAGCCCGTCTTAGCAGCCCCTCGTTTGTCAGTGAAGGTATATTTGATCCTCACAGACAGATTATCTTCCTTCTTTTTCCAGAATTGTAGCTGGGAAGTCTGGAAGTTCCTCTAATCCCCAGAAGGTCAAATAATGATCAAAATGTCCTTAAGAGTTTATTGGAATTGGTAATTCCTTTGAAATAAAAGCAGATATTTGATTACAGTGTGCTCATATTTGAGGACATAGGGTATAACTGAGGTCTTAGCTGTTTTACAGTTAATGTAAATTCTTTCTTAAATTTTGCAATCTGCATTAATTAATCATTAATTTGTGTAGCATTTGCGGAAGACCTGATGCAGCTTGTTGTCCCACGACAGATCATGATCATCCTGGATCTCTGTACCTTCTTTTTTGGGTATTTTTTAAAAAAAAATCAAATATTTTGTAAAACATGGAAAAAAAATAAATTTCCTTTAAACAACATTAATCAACTATCTATTCAGTTTGTCAGGCTAAGCTGTTTCAGTAACATGATTCCACTGTTAATGATAAACAGTGGTGAAAGGTTAAAGGGTTATAAAACCAGGGATAATTAATTAACTTAACCAAAGTGTATTCATGAACAGGCAGCACTTGCAGACCAGACTGGATGATGTGATCCAAACCAGTGGGGCAAAAATTAAATAAGTTGGGACTTATTTTCTAAAGCAGGAAAACTGTGGTGGATCCACAGTGGGGGATTGAAATTTCACTCATTTCAATTTAAATAGGGTTAATGTCAGACTGTTAATAAGGTGGACACATAAAGCCAAGCCTTTAAGGTTGAAAAGACAGCTCAGCTGTGCCACCCACACACCAGAGGTTCAAGTAAATAAAAACACAGCTTTCTGATATCCAGATTTAAACGTATTCATATACACATATGTATCTGTATGTGAATACGCCTTAGGATTTCGTATTATTATATTGCTATTTAAACATGTGGACGTGTATGATCATGTTTTAATATCAAATCATATATCATAACGTTTTTTCTGAATTAAAAAAAACAAATCAACACCAAGGCTGAGTTGACCCGGATGTAGTTCCTGTGAGTGAGGCACGTGTTCCCCCTGCAGCAGCATGAGCTGAGGCTGTGGTGGTTGTTGGAGCAGATGTCTGGAGAGATGGTGGAACTCTCGGTGAAGGCGGCAGAGACGATCCGGCCGGCCGGGAACCTGCAACAGAACCGCGTCTTTCTCGACTTCTTCTGGGACTTGGCCAAACCGGATCAGGGGGTCCGGCTGAAGGCGGTGGAAAACCTGATCCAGTACTTAAAAACCGACAACAAGGTGAGGCAGACTGCGATCAGTGTCACTGAGAAGGCTGCCTAAGCCCAGCGTGGTGCTGCTTGCACATGTACTCCTCAGAAGATTTCCAGGAGTTGTATTAAAAGTGTTTTTAGTAGTTGTAGTCACAGCATCGCCTGCCGGGGTGGAAGATGTATTCGGATTTAACCGATTCTTAAATATCCCGTATTACTAATAAATGTCCAGTAATATTAGTGAGACCCTAATGTACTTAAAGTATCTGGAGTTTAAAGTACTCATATAACAGCATTAGGCCATATTGTTAACATACAGTCGTATTTACCATAATTATCTGTGCATAAACATGTCAACAAAACTTTATGTGGAAGAAGTCAAATCTTATCTACAGCATCAGTATAAGCATCAAAACAATCAAATAAAAGTACTCATAACACAGTACTTGTTTTATTACTGAAGTACAAGTAGGATCCACTGTTAGAGTACAGCATCGTATTTTACTCTCATATTGTGTTTAGCTTTAGAATAATTTATTATTAAACCTTTAAATTATCTATAGTGGGATATGCAGTACAACTGTTGTTACATCTGAAAGCAACCTATGTACAAGTAATTAAAATCTGTGCTAAAGAGCGGTACTTACAGTATAGTAAGTATAATATAAAACTATAGAAGTAAATGTATCCTGGTGACTTTCTCACAGGATGTACTATATACGGTTTTTAAATGTTTTTTTATAGTTTAAAACTAAACTAAAAACAGAAAGTATGTGTGCTAAAGTAATTTTAAAGTGGAATAACAGTAAAAACGCTAACAAAAGGCCCAAACTAACCGACATTATATTGTTTATAATATATATTATATCGTTTACATTGTTTATCATATATATTATAAACAATATAATGTCTGTATAATTTAAAATTTAAAGGAAACCAAATAAAATAAAATTAAATTAAAATGTACAGGAAATGTCTTTAGCTTTAGTATTTGTCTGTTTGGACATATTTGTCACTGCAGTCAAGTGTTTGTATTGCAGTACTGTACTTCTCAAATCTTGCCCCTGATAAATACTGTAATAGGCTGAATTAAACTAACTTTCTCTGTATGCTGCAGGCAGATGAGTTGGAATACACCTTTAAACGCCTGGTGGATGGACTGGCTCACACACGGGAGACTGCGAGGCCTGGATTCAGCCTCGCTCTGGGGCAGGTGAGCGGAGTTTAACCCCGTCTATCTGTAACTACAGTCCTGGTTTCAACGCAAACATCCAGAGCATTTTCTTTTCTT
>VUQI01031491.1:11178-34242 GCA_015106735.1 Paratilapia polleni
CCTCCGGGGTTTTTTTTTTTCTTCTTCTTTTTTTTTTTTTTTAGAGGTTTCAACCTCATGTCATTGTCTTCATCAGCTAATACAGGATTTCAGGAAGAAACATTAAAGTTGGTACACCATCAACCAATTGTAAAATGTCTTTCTCAGTGCATATATGTGAACATAGGAGGGACAAAATACTAGAAAGGCCTCTCTTTATAATGTACACCACCTTAAACTATAATTTCAGTACAAGCTTTGTAGACAGATGGTGTAACACTAGATTGTACAGTTGTATATAATAAAGCGGGCGAGCTGAGTTTATTGCAATTATTCCTCCTCCTCGTCTAAGAAGGACAACTTAGCTGTATCTTTATATTTATCCTACAGAAATGAAGTTGGTAGTGGTTTTCTTAAATTCATTAATTGTTACCTTATAATAAAGTGTTACCACATCAGCTGAGATTTGGTCATCAGCTTTTTTTTCCCTCTCAAACATCTACATGCCTTTTCCCTACAGGTAATACCTGTACCTGCCTTTTAAATCCAGTATCGGCTTTCTGACTAGTATGGACAAACAACATTTTTTTGTGTAGCACCTTCTGTACAGGTTTATGTAATTTAAAGTGCCAGCTTTAATTTGTAAAGATACTATTTTACGATGAGTATTGAACTAAATATGTTGGTCATAATGTGGGTTTTGGAGCGTGCACTTAATGCTGTTTTGCTGCTTCCCCGGTAGTGTTAAGAAAGCGGTCTATAATAACTGAGCCGAGCAGTAAAGTGTTTCTTATTTTTAGGTCTTGAGTGCCTTTGAAGACGTCTCTCTGCAGAGCATACTTGACAGAATCAAAGAAAAGCACAACTTGCAAGGAGTTAAAAAGGTGAGTTTTGGGTGTTGCAGTGCCTTATAGCACCAAAATTTCTGTGAATGCGATCTTTGAACTTCCAGTTCATCTCTTGTCTTTCAGAAATTTTCCAGAAATGCTATGTTTGGAAATTTGTTTGGCGTTCTTGCCCTGCATCAGTCCAACCGCCTCTCTAAGGTACGTTTTCTCACCACCATTCAGGATGCGTTAAGATGTGCCTGAACCAACACATACACGATTTGTGAGGAGGTCTGCAAATATCTATAGGATACTCATTGTAGGAAAAGCACACGTCAGGAAAAAAAAGTCATGGTTGCATTCCATTTTGCTGCATTAGTTTCAGGTCCTTGTACGGTTAGCATGTACTTACTGTCATGACTCACGGGTCTCTCTAAAGTAAAAGGGTAAAAATTGTCACTGAATAAGAACCTGCTTTAAAGGAGAAGTGCACTGATTTTACACATCAGTGTGATTAGAGCAGAAGTGTATCTTTGCTCATATACAAATTATGAGTCAGGAGGACCTTGAGTAACTTGTTGATAAACTGGGCTTGAGCCACAAGACCACCTCAGACACATGAGAGAGATTTAAGAGCCAGGGAACAGAAGAAATCCAGGACAGCTGATGGTCTATCAAATGTGTCTGCGGGTTATGGTCTCTGAATTCTGTCTCGTTTCTCTGCAGGAGCCGCAGGTGATGTTGGGATGCGTGCAACTCCTGCAGAGCCTCAGCCAGCACAAACAACACCTGAAGGACCTTCCCACCAAGACGATGATGGACATCCTCGCCGAGGTGAAAGCTGCTGCCTAGTTACTCCTCTAATAACAGACTTTGTAATTCTTTTTTGGGGGTTTTCTGACTCCATATGTATGTTACCCTGTGGATCAGGTCCCAGAGGAGGTGTTTGAGGAGGTCCTCATGGGAGCTCTGCAAACTGACCTGGCATCAGCCTTCAGGACTCCAGAGCAGCTGCAGCTGCTGCTGGTAGCTCTGCAACGTTTCCCACAAACCCTCAAACCCAAGAAACTAAAGAAGCTGCTGGGCTCCTCCACCATCATCAACGCTGACAACATACCCAAGTAAGAAGGCTTTATTTTTCACAAACACAGCTTCTGTTGCTGACCTTTTTTCTCTTATTTATTTACTTAATAATCAAAATCTGAATTTTCTCTTTAACTTAGACTTTAGACCATACTGTGCTGGGTAACTACTGTCAGTTTCTCTCTGCTTATATCCTGTAATTATGCAAATTGTCTGCACTACTTTCCCCTTCTGCGCTTGCTAATCAGCAGGTTCTGAGTGAACTGTCTTATCTGATGTCTGGCAGGATAACAGAGGTGTTGAAGACAGCAGCCCACGCTGTGAAGAAGGAGCGCATCCTCCCAGCAGTGGTCCTGGACCTCCTGAAGCTCTCTCTGAAGGAAGACAGTTTTGAGCTCTTCTGGAATAAAGCCATCACTGACATGTTAAAGGAGCAGCCGGGACCAACTCAGTGAGTCCTGTCTGTCAGTGGGCTAAGAAATGTGGCTTTAGGGAGAACCGGCAGCCTGTTGTAGTGTGAAACTGTATGAAATATGATGACACTCACAGGAAACGGTTGTATCAAATGCTAACTAGTTCACACGTGATGGCAGACGACTGAATGCTGCACTAGATGAAATGGCACGCTTTTCAATAAAGTTTTTTATTACAGTTGACTTTGTAGCAGAAGTAGGTGCAAGACATCTGCAAATTAGCATGAAACGAACTAACCCAGCAGTTAGTGTAGATTTTCCAGTGAAACTCGGGATCAGCTGATGCGATAGGGTGCAGGTTTTAATCTGCAACAGCAAATCTCCAGTGTGTCAGCTTTATAAAGTGATATTATGTCAGTGTTGTGTTTAGTGCTCATTGTGCTGCTTGTTTGGTAACACTTAGGATAGAGGTGGACAGAGCTATTTCTGTAGGATTTACGCTTCGTTTTTCTTTAATTCGTCCTGTTTTTAATATTACGTCCTGTTTCCAGATAATTGCAATCTGCTGTTTTCTGTGTCCAGTTACATGAGCTTCCGTCTGCTGGGCAGCGCCCTGCCTCTGCTGTCAGCAGCTCAGCTGAAGGACGTCTTGTCTGGAGCGGTGATGATGCACTATGGGGAACACGTAGTGTCTGCTCAGGTCAGTGTCCCCGTCTAGACTTGACTATAAAGAACAGCTTACACTCTTCAAAGTCATCTTATATAAGGGACAAGCTAATAAAAATCTGCACTTTGGAGAAGGCTCCCTTCAGGGCTTTCTGCTAGAAAGTTTTTCTGAAGCCCTTATTCACATGAGACTAGTATCACCTCTGGACTTCTAGTCTAGTCCAACCCAAATGTTGCTCCTGATATTGGCTTATAACTGGTTTGTAAAGCATTGTAGCGCTTGTAAATAACTTATAGTCGAATTACAGCTTATTCATAAAGGGTTACCTCTGTGAATATAGTACCAAGTGTACCAGGTTAAACCAGTGCATACATTAAAAGCTAATGTGGGCCTCCTCCATCTTTTCTCTCTCCCAGAAACCGGATCGCTTCAAGCTGGCCCCAGAGATGGACGTCTTTGTGTCTGACTTCTTGGAGGGCTGTCAGGACTCGGACAAACAGCTGGCGGTGATGGTGGGCTTCTCCTCGCTCACCAACCGGGGCTACCCCGTGGTGCCGTCGGTGTGGAAGGTGGTGCAGCACCTTCAGCCTGCAGCTCTGCAGAGCTACGTGGAGTGGCTGAAGAGCATGTTCCTGCAGCCGCAGCTGGACAAGCTGCTGGACGTCAGTACTCACAAGAAGAAAGACAACAAGGGAGGACAAGAGCAGTGAGTGCATCTGTTGCTTCTTTAGCAGATTGTGCGTCTGTCAGAGAATCTCTGGTTTGGTGGTGCTGAATACAACTGTTGATTATCTTTCCTCAGGAAGGAGGACTCTGTATTCCGCCTGAGGAAGTGGGTTGTTTCCCGGCTCACCTCCATCGTTGACAACCACCAGGCGAAGAGGCAGGAGAATCTCATCATGGATATAGCCAGGTGATACTTGGCGAGCAGTGTGAAACTCTCTGTGTTTGAAGGTGAGAGGGTTATTAACTGGTGTATCGTTTCTTTTCCAGGTTTGTCTTTTTTCACGCTTTCTTCAGTGCCAAGAAGGCCTTGGACGACATCCCAGAGACAAAGACGAAGCTTTCTGTCCCGCTGGATGATAAAACCAGAGGAGTGCTCGTTAATTCTTTCTTTGGGTGAGAGATGACATTTTCTCTGTGGTTCTTAAATATCAGCCACCAATGACTGTGCTTTATTTCTCTTAGCCTTTGCTTAAAAAAAAAAAAAAAAAGACATTCAGGGGTTCAGGTGACCTGTGACCTCTGCTCTGTCACTGACTTCTATCTGTCCGCTATTCAGACTCCTCCTGTCCATGCACCACATGCCGCTCACTGAGGACTCGACCGAAGGTGCGGCTGTCAGCCAAAAGCGGGTGCTGGGTGTGACGGCTGACGGCACCATGTGGATCTACCACCTGGTCCAGTACGCACAAGTCCTGCTTAACCAGCAAAAATTTGCCCAGAGCAGCCAGCCCTTCAGCCCTGAGCAGAGACAGGCCTGGGACAGGTAGGAGAAATGTGATACACTCTTTACATTTAAATGAGCTATGCTTACTCATCTGCTACACCAGCATTTAACAAGTGCCATGTTAATGTTTGATTGCTCTTGTTTGTTTTCTTCCAGCATGCTGGAGTCGGTGGCAAACCTGAAGAAAAAAGCAAAGAAAGACCAAACAGCAGAGAGCAGCGCATTCCAGCAGCTCTTCCTCCTGGTCGGCATGCACCTCTTCAAGGTACTACATCCATCAACCTGTTGACAGCTGATTATTGTACCCTTGAAACCTAAATTAGCTGAATAAGAGCACCTTAGTAATGCTTTTTTTTCCCCCTCCGAAGGCCCCTGAAGAGCTGTTGGACATCATGAAAGACCTACAGAGCTGTATGGAGAAGGCTCAGGAGAAGAAGGCCAAAAAGACAAAGAAAAAAGAAGGTCAGGCCTTGCACATGATGATGCTGCTGCTTTTTCATCACATTTCTTTTCATATATATATAAAAAAAGAAATGCTTCAGCGTTTTTGCCAATGCCAAGAGTTATGAGAAGATCAATATCGCTCTCATGTCTGGGCTTACCTTCCCACTACTTCCCAGATCTGAAGCAGCAGAACACAGACAGCCTCACTCTGCACAGAGATTTTTTTTTTTAATGTATTTTTAACAAAGGTTAAGAGTCAACTTCCATTTTCAAATGTCCGTTTTTAAGTTGTTCACATTTCGATAAAATTGACAGGTTAAGATTTGCAATAATCAAAACTTTTGGATCAGCAGGAGAAATGAGTTCCATTTATAACTCCTATAGAAATTTCCATGTTTGTGGAGACCAAACTTGGAGCTAAAAGCAGATTGTCCGACATAATTTTGCTCATCTTCTGCCGAATTTGTAAATAGGCGACTGTTTCTTATTGAAACTTTCTAAGTTCTTTATATATGTTCTTTTAATATATTAACACCTTATTGTGCTGCCCCTAAGAAGCCAGAAAATGAATCGGTGAATGCTGCTTTAAAGTCAGTGAATGTGTTGGGTGTTTCCGGATGCAGCCACAGAGCAGGAGGAGCCTGAGTGGGTGGAGGTGATGGTGGACATCTTGTTGTCCCTGCTCTCCCAGCAGAGCCGACATATCAGACAGGTCTGCAAGACGGTCTTCTCCTCCATCTGCCCCCATGTGACTGCAGCCGCCCTCACCGCCATCTTAGATGTAAGTGGCACATACTAGATCGTTGTAGAAATTGTTCAGACTAAAATGGATGGATATGATGACTATTCATATGATAAATGGTATACCAAAACAGATGTTATTTTCATATGGATAATAAAAACTTGTGCAGCACGGTGGTTTTGTGGTTAGCACAGTCGCCTCTCTGTAGGAAGGTTTTGGGTTTGTACTTTGGGTTGTTTACTAGTCCAGCCTCCTCCCACGGTCCAAAGACATGCATGTTGGGTTAACTGGTGATTCTAAATTGGCCGTAGGTGTGAATGTATGCGTCTCTCTCTGTGTTGGCCTTTGCGATGAGCTGGTGACCTGTCCAAGGTGTACCCCGCCTCTCACCCTGTGTCATTTGAATTGGATAAGCAGTTAAGAAAATGGATGGATGGATGATAAAAACTTGGAATCTGAGCTGGCAGTGATGTGCTGATCTGACACTGAGCAATGGTCCAATAATAGCCAAAACAGCTGATTAGATATCAGAAGAATTAAAAGGTACAATCTGCAGATTTCACACAAATACAACCTGAAACATCTTGGTCACAGGGCCAGCTGTCATAGGTGAGAAGCAGGGTACATCCTGAACAGGTCACCATTTCATCGCAGGGCTAACAGAATGAAACAGACACTCACATGCGCAACCAATGACCAATTTAGAATCGCAGTTAACCTAACCAGCTTGTCTTTGGACTGTGGGAGTAAAGGAGAGTACCAGCAGGAAACCCACACAGGTCCAGGGAGGAAAAAAAAGGCATTTGCTTAAAACGTCCTCCTTACCCTGTCTGTGCCACTCATCCACAACCTGTTCGTCTTACAAATTTCATTTATAAAATGCAGATCATAAACAAGCAGGAATAAATAAAGAGTGTGTTTGTTGAGGACTATTTTGAGCTGTCGATTAATACACATTTGGTGCCCTAATATTTCCAGTGACAGGATGGCCTGTGTGGGACTGACTAAAAATAAACTACAGCGAAGGACCGTGCCATCCAGTGCAACGATGTGACTCATTTTTAATCGTTTTGGGACAACAGTGTGGGAATAAGATGCATCAGAGCTGGGCTTTTGCTGGATTTGGTCTTTGACTAGACAAGCAGCACAAACTGAACTGATTGACCAAATGAATTTACACTTATTCCCAAAGGAAGTTTCTGCATATTCATATACACAAACTGTGAGCGTGGTAAAGATGTGTGGTACTGAAAGCTTCCTGGTTTCTGTTTGTAGTCCGAGTGCTGTTGACCAATCATGTCAGGCTTTGGTTGCATGCAGGTAAATGGCCCACATGGAGAGCAAAATGGGGATCAGAAATTAACAATGATCTGCAGAATTAAACTGAAATCTTGGCCCAGAGGCCTTGATAAATTGGCCATTGTCCCCTGAGGCTAAGTCAGCAGACTAGCAGATGAGTTCCCAGTTTAGATTTGGAAACTGATCAGAAAGTGGTCTACCAGCGATGTCCATACAAGTCACTGAGTTGTCTTTTCTGCCTGGGTTGTTATTTGTAATGACAGCATTTTGTACTCTGTGTAGGTTTTGGACCCAGAGAAGGATGACGAGGAGGACGGAGCTGTGGTTGTCGAAGATGACTCAAACACAACACAAAAGAAGAAAGCAAAGGAGGAGGAGGATGACGAGGAAGATGATGAGGAGATGGAGGTGAGTTCTTTGTAACTTTTTTTCTTTTATCACAGTTTTATTGTCTTACGCATTGAATTCTAGCCAAACCCAAATGATTTGTCTTTTATATACTGATTACTTGTATCCTTACTGTTACGGTTTGCTGTTTCAGACCGAACACATTTGATGCTGTTATTCTAAAATGTGCAGCTTTTTGTTTTTTCAGGATGACAAATCTGATGAATCAGATGATGACTCTGATGAGGAAGATGAAGCAATGGAGGAGGAGGAGGAGGAGGAGGAGGAGGAAGGGGAAGATGACAAGATGGAAGAGGAAGAAGTGGACCAAAATTTCCGCATGGAGCTCATGAAGGTCCTTCAGCAGAAGAATGCTCTGGTGGGTTTTTCAGGCTTCTCAGCATCTGTCTGCTGTTCTTAAATGAACTCTTTAAAGCAAAGAAGGTGCCGAGCCCATGCAGAGGCACCTCAAAGCAGCAGTGTTCATTATAATTCACCAAAGTGTAGTACAGAACGAACAACATACTGACACTTTCTTAGCACTACATCTTTGGCTCTAGGACATGCTTACTTATTTGATCTCAGGGTGATCTCAGGGTGATCAAGTTTTAGAGATGCAGTGAAAGGTTTTCAGTCTATCACCAAGTGCACTTGATTCATCTAAGAAAAAAAACAATAAAAAACAATAAACAACAACAATAAATATTTGGAGAGGTCAGTGCCAGGATTCAAACCACTGACGGGGCATTTGAAAAACAGTAGCTCACCAGCTAAAGCTAAATGATTTAAACGCATTGTGAAATGACATGTGCTGTGATTTTAAAAGTTGTGTTTAATGCTGATATAGAAACACAATCACCCGTTTAAGGCTGCTTTAGCCTGCCTTCAGTTGCTGTACATCTGCAAGCCTCTTTGCCACCCACCTCAATCCCAGCTCCTCCTTTCTTGCTGTATCTGATCTAATCAGTGCTCTCTGTTCTCACTGATGCCTGTTCTGTTTTGTGCTGGGTCTCACTGCTGCTCTCCAGCCTTCTGCACCTGGAAGGGCATGGAGATCCCAGAACAGAGCCGTACATGCAAACATACATTACTGCAGATAGAAATCTTTTTTTTACTACAGTGGTCCTGTCTGAACTATGGTTTTCTGTCAAAGTTGAGATTCCTGACAACCTTAGCTGTACACTGTGGAGAATCACAGACCTGCAGAGATATTTATTTTACTAAATATGTTTAATTTAAATGTGTCCTCGTGCCTTCTGTAGAGAGGTTCAAGTTGAGCCTAACCGACTAACAGGCTACAGCAGACTCTACAGCAGAAATCCAGCACTGCGTTGTCAAAGTAACACTGTTGCGCTTCATACTCAGGCCACAGAGGAGAACGCCAGCAGTGATGAAGATCTGGATGATGAGGCCATGATGGAGCTGGATAAGAGTCTGGCAGCGCTGTTCTCAGAGCAGAAGAAAAAGATTCAGGCCAAGAAGGATGAGAAGACAAAGCTACAGAAAGAGAAGACACTGGTCAGAGAGTTTAAGATCAAGGTAGCTTAACCTCAGTCATGTAAATACACTTCCTGTTCAGCACATCTTTAACCGGCATAGCATGACACTAAGAAGAGAGGCGGGAGGAAACTTGGAGTCTGAAGTAAAATACACACCTTTCTCACCCAGTTGTTTTTCTCTTGTAGGTATTGGACCTGATTGAAGTGTTCGTGGCACGGCAGGCCGGCAGCCCTCTTGTCCTCAGCTTGGTGGAGCCACTGCTTGCAATCATCGAGAGAGGAATGAGTTCCAGCAGCGACCAGCAGGAGCAGGACTTCCTCCGCCGAACAGCAGATATATTCAGGTAGAAACACCTGAGCTGTGGACCGAGCTGTCACAGCACCCTCTGTGTTTATTTTTATTTTTTTGTTTGCTTATTTGGTTTTGAGATTGTTGTCTCATATTTAGTTTGGAACGGTCAATCCAGTGGTTTTTATCTACTGTAGATCACATACCAAACATTTTGGGTTGTACTGTGACGTCCTGTGCTAAGGATTTTTTTTCCCTCTTTTTTTTTAACCACACCTTAAATTTTTAGGTTCAGATTTGGTTTTTAGAGCTTAATTACAGTAAATAGAGACAGAAGGTTCACACCCTTCAGCCTCAGAGTTATAACTCCAAGTCAGAGATAGCAGCAATTTCTGATGATAACAGTATCTCCCACTGGATGAAAAGAACTGCAGATGTGTCAACAGATGACTCACAGCATGGCCACATTTACGTCTAAATAAAGTCCATTTTTAGCACTTTAAATAAAATTTGTATAGCTTATGTTCTTTCAGCAGTGGCTGTTGCTGCTGGTTTTATATATATGCATAAAGCGTCACTTGCTGAGCACAAGGGGTGATAAGCACATCTAAAAGCTTTTCTCTTTTCATGCGCATCATGTAAAAGGGTTTGATGATATGATGATAAATACTAAAACATTTTCAGACAGAGGTTTCTGAACCTTTAATGTCTCTAACTGTATTAGCTCACTGAAGGGGATGGAGCAAATCAATAAAGGGGAGCTGTTTTACAATAAATGGCTACAGACTTTTTATGACTATCAACATGGTAAACCTCTTTACCCCTACTTAGATATTTAATCTACTGGATGAGAGAAAAACAAACCTTCATGAATCCGTAAAATGCACTATATTGCTCTATCTACTTGTCAGAAGGCTTCAGAAACCCCCACCAGCCACACCTTTTCAGAGTAGAACTAATGGCGTCTGCATGCATCCACTTCAAATCATCAATCCAGCATTCACAGTCACTATGTGTTGTTATTTACCAGCTTAGTGGAGAAAAAACACAAAGTTTTTCTCCTAGCACTCCTTGGGGTTTTTTTTTTTTTCCAAGTACACCCTTTGCACCCTTAACCTCATATCTGGGTAACATTGCTTCCCATTTGTCTCCATGACAGCCAGCATTTTACTCCTCACTGAAATGTGAACCTACCCTTCCAAACCTACCCTTACCCTGCTAAGTAGTAGGTTGAAGGTTTCAGGTACCCAGCCTGTATCGAAAAGATGAGGTGATACATTTTAACCTCGCTCAAGCTGATGTCTTTACATCTAGGAACTGAGTTCAGCTCAGTTAGGGTTTCAGCCCTCTATGTGTTTGTGTTTGAGTCCTGTGGTACAGCCTGGCGACATCTCGAGCCCTCCTGCAAACCCAAGTCGGATAAGCTGTTAAGAAAATGGATGAATGGATGGATGGATAATGACAGCTTTTCCTGAGTCTGAGTGTTGCTTATTTGTGTGATGTATATGTTTTCATATACAGGAACCACCTGTGTAGGTCTAAGGTTTACTGCAGGACTGCTGGTGACAGACAGGGGGAGCTCCATGACCTGCTGGAGAAGCTGATGACCAAAGCCCAGAAACTCTCTGACTCCTCGGTCTCCCTTTACTACTTCAGGTACAGCATCAGTGTTTGTTCACAGAGCTGAATAGAAGATGATGCTTAACTTTCTTACACACCACAATATTTCTAAATGTGTGAGATGAGTTATTTTGCCTCAAGTGTTTCGTATTTTTCCTGCAGCGCTTCTTTGTATGTGGTGAAAGTGCTGCGAGGAGCTGCTCCTGCTGAGACCAAAGAGGAGCAGGCATCCAACAGAGCTGCAGCAACCGACGTACGTTCGCACACATGCACACTCTGTCTTAACCTACTCACAGGGGGTTGGTGTGTTTAGATCAGCAACTGTGCACGACTTGGTTTTTTCCTCCAGTTTTACCCGAAACAAGTCACAGAAAAGACAGGCCAGGCTTTTCTTTTGCTTGTAGGTCACAAGGTTGGTCAGTAGACAGATGGTAATGAAATATTTACACAGTATGCAGATATTAATGTTGTGTTTTCTCTCTTAATGTGCTCAGCTGTGCACAAGATTCCAGGTCTGTTGGTGGATTTTAGAGAAGTGTCCTGGATAACTTGCCCCCCTTTTTAGTCAGATTATCTTCTTATCCCTTTTTAAGCAAGGTTAACAAAAATTTGTAGTTACAGCTCCTCAGCTGTGAGTATTTCTATTTTCCTCTTTTATGATGGTAAATGGAATACATTACTATTTAGTATGTAATTAAGGTAAAAAAAAAGTTTTCAGGTTTTGTTGCTGACTCCTAGGTCTCCTCACCGACTTGAATGCCTGTCTGTGGTTCACTCTTGCATTACTTTCGGTTTCTCTGAATCTCCCTCTTTGCCGTTTTTGCTTCCTTGGACGATGGGGCTCTTTTTCTTTTGCTGCTTCCACAGTTACTCCTTTTATTCTACCATCCATTAGTTCAGCCACCTCGGGGAAGCTGCTGATAGCTACCCGGAAAACAAAAGCACTTTTCCTCTTCCTGTTTTGGTTGTGCAGTCAAGCCTTCATTTTCCCAAGAGAATTTATACCCAGCGAGAAAGCGAGACTTATAGAAAGCTCATCTAAACTCCAGTGGTCCCGTTATTCTGTAGCGATGACACTGTGGAATCAGTGATTACTTGAAAATGATAAGTTAAAACCAAACAACTTGTCTGTTTTTATTTTAATTGAGAAAATAATCTGTTAATAATGAAATGAGTTATTGCAGCCCGAATCTGGAAGTTCATATAAATTCTCAGCTTAATGACAGGCGGATTAAAAAAAAAAAAAAGCATTCACCAGATGTTCCCTGTACGTCGTCGCTGTTCCATGATGCTGCTGCTGTCAGATGTTCACAAGACTTGTTATTAAAGTGCAGCAAAATGTATTGACAAAGATTCCTTAAATAAGCTTCTGTTCAAGCAGACAGTTTGGGTTTTGTTTGTCCCAGTTTTGACATGTCTGCCTCTCACGCCTCCACACCAATGAATGGGTGTTCTTTTTCCACAAATAGTGTTACTGTTAATCTGTTTTTTGTTTTTTTTGTCTACTTAAATATTCAACTAGACACGACAGTAGTCAAGTTTCCATCTAAATGATGTGCAAATATCTGTGGAGAAAATGCAAATTAGTGTGTGTTTCTGGTCGCTTGTGTTATATCGTGAACTGAGTGCACTGAAATACTTGTGGTCCTAATTCTAACATCCTCTGTGTTTAGAAAAGAAAGTAATGGAAGACAGATGAACAAATCAAGAGGGATGTCTGTTCTAGGACAGACAGATGTGTTATGTAGATGTATGTTTTTCCTGCCATAGTTTTATACACCAAATTTTTCACCTCAGTCAAGCTTTTTGTGATATTTATGCACAAAATGAAAATTATAGTTGTTGCTGGCAACTAATAAACAAGAGAAAAATATTACCAAATATTATATAAACTAATTACCTTGTCTAAATGTAAGAAAACACTCAGAAAACAGTCTTAATTTAAACCGTTAATCCCATTCTTCATTAACCAAATAATATTGTAAAGACCACTGAATGTGTTGCTTTCTTCACACATAAGATCAGTTTGCCAAAGTGTGGCTAACGTTAGCTGTGGTAGCATTAGCAGCCTTCTCTTCTTGCAGATGTACCTCCACTCACCTGTGCAGAATGTGGTTAGCCGCTCATTATTAAGATCAAACTACTGCAGAGCTTCTCTCTTATTTTAAGTCTAAGTCTAAGAGGCATCTAGAGGGGAGCAGCCGCGTAAAACAGTCGACTGCTGTTGTATAAAATCTGAATAATTACAATCAATAACGCAAATATCTGATCAGCCAATCACATGGCAGCAACTCAGTGCATTTAGACATTTAAACATGGTCAAGATGACCTGCTGAAGTTCAAACTGAGCCTCAGAACGGGGAAGAAAGGTGATTTAAGTGACTTTGAACAGCTGATCTACTGGGATTTTCCCACACAACCATATCTGGGGTTTACAGAGAATGGTCTGTGAGCAGCAGTTCTGGATCCATCCTGCCTTGCATCAATGGTTCATGCTGGTGGTGGTGTAATGGTGTGTGGCACACTTTTGGCCCCTCAGTACAACAAATTGAGCATCATTTAAACACCACAGCCTACCTGAATATTGTTGCTGACCAGGTCCATCCCTTTACGACCACAGTGTACCCATCTTCTGATGGTTGCTTCCAGCAGGATAATGCACCATGTCACAAAACTCAAATCATCTCAAACTGGTTTCTTGAACATGACAGTGAGTTCTCTGTACTCAAATGGCCTCCACAGTCACCAGATCTCAGTCCAATAGAGCGCCTTTTGGGATGTGGTGGAACAGGAGATTCACATCATGGATGAGCAGCTGACAAATCTGCAGCAACTGTGTGATGCTACCATGTCGATATGGACCAAAATCCCATAGAAACATTTCCAGCACCTTGTTCAATCTGTGCCATGAAGAATTAAGACAGTTCTGAAGACAAAAGGGGAAAACCTGGTACTAGCAAAGCGTAATTACTGAAGTGGCCTGTGAGTGTAGTTTAACCGACGAGTATTTCTGGTGCCGACTACCAAGGGCAGCAGCCATCGTCTAGTCGAATAATCACACATTCCCAGTGAAACCAAAAATAGCTAAATGGAAATCTAGCCATGACCAATTTTATTATTTACACTTGTTGTTTTGCTGTCAACTTAAAATGTGAACCCTGATGCCTGCTGTCTGATCGTTTGTATTTGCAGCTGAAATTCATGGGGAATGCGGATGTGGATCGGGTCTCCACCATCTTCAGAGAGGCTCTGTGCTCCTTCATGAGCCGGAGGAAGAGTCCACTGACTACTCAGATGTTTATCGACTTGTTCACCAGATTCCCCGTGAGTAAAACCGCACATCTCAGTCCGAGTGCGGACGCTCATCTCCACAGCAGTAACTGACACTCGTCTGTTATTTGCAGGTTTTGTGTGTGAAACTGTTGGACACAGCAGTGCAGAACATCACATCTGGAGTCAGAGAACATCAGCAGGTAAAACCTTTTTAACCTCTTTTTTACTGCAGGAGCAGTTATGCCTAATCCTGAAAGGCAAACATGGAAAGAGTTCTCTTTTCCCTTAATGTCTTGGGAATTATACTAAAAGCTGATGTCATGTGCTAATTGATTGAGAACTTAAGATCATTTTTACTTTGGGAAAAGTCTCACATGAGTAAATTAAACAATTAGAGCACATATGGCTCAGTGCTGTCTGCTAGAATAAAGTCTCAAATAAAGATGTGATTTCCAATCCTCGGTTGGTGTGTCGCTCTGAATAAAGTAGACCTATTTGTGATTTAGTTCATGAGTTTGGAACCTTGAGTTATTGTGCCATATGGTGTTTCAGTATTAAAACATAACGTTGGTGATATTCTGTATTTATTATGTTGTCATCAAATCCCATAAAACTATGAAAGTCAACTGTTTTTTAGTAGCTCACTGCCTTTCCTACCCGAATGAGATATAAATCTTTTTAAAAAAAAGCTCACAAATGGATATAATAAGTAAAGACTAAAACAGCTGGGCGCCATAGTTTTTAGCAAAAGTTAGTTAAGCGAGAACAAACGGTGCATTTTTTTGGAACGCATTAATTCACATTTATTGCTCTACTAAGTATTTACAGCAGCAGGACAGCGTGTCGATGCTCAGTAAGAAACATGTAACCCAACAATACAAGTCATTTTAATAATTTTTGGACAACAGACCTCTGTAGCATGGAGGGTTTACTTGCTAGTATAGTCAATGTATTGTTGGTTTTGCTCCTAGATGATCACCAGTGCCATCCTTTAAAGAGTTACTCTTTACAGTAAGAGTAATGATTAAAAACTCTCAAAGTTAATATATTACCTGAAATCCCTCACCAGTTCCAATGTTGTCACTCTCTCCTGATGAATAATTTAGGTAATCAACATCTAGGGATCTAATTAGATCTTTAATAGCATGGGCCTTCCCAGTATATTAGTTTGTGTTGTTAAAACAAAGTTATATAATACCCAGAGGTAAAAAAAGTAGTATAGACTTAACACTTCAGGAAAAAGTTCACTAATGCTACAGTGAAAAACAGGGAAAACAGTGGTTGAAGATCGTGGCACGACCAAAATTTAAATATTACAACCATGTGCGATGAACTTGTGATCTTGTTGCCTTTGAAATGGTTGCTTTGAAGACAGAGACCAGGTCTGCAACCACTCGCAGTCAGTTGCCACCTTCAAAGCGATTTTTGGTGCATCAAGATAGCGATAAAACGGCAATAAGACGGAGTCAGGTACTTAACATGCAATCTGTTTGTGATGAACTGTGATAAATCGGCAAAAATCGCAAATCTGTTACCATCAACATACACAGAAATTCACATTAAACAGAAAGTTGCATAAACTACTCACATTCAGAGTCCAGACAGAACCTCATGGATTTGAAACAGAAATTTAGAAATTCCTCCACAAACAGTGACGCTAATTAATGTCGATCTTGCTTTGATATATGAATATAACCAGAACACAACCAGTTGCCAACCAGTTGAGTCGAGTCCACTATTGCAAAGAGATGCATCACAGACGAGTTGTGCTCATTGGGGCAGACTGACTCAGATTGATTGCAGCATGCTGGTGATACGTCTGCATTTATAAATTAGACATCAGTTATTTGCAAACCTTTCCCAGTCTGTCTGAGAGTGACTGGAGTCAGTCTGAGTCAGACCGCGATTGTTCAGAGACAGGTTGCCTCCCACCAGGTGACTTGTGCAATTGCCTAACGTTCAATAGTGGTCACCCAGAAGCTGAGGGTGTTGCACGCTCAACCTCTGGGTGACCAGTTGGTTGCCGCAACTACTTGCAATCCAGTTTCCGACAGCAAAAAATTCAATGCAATCACTGAGCAACCACCAATTTTGCCTAGTCACAAGGACGTTGTCGTCCTATTTTTACTCTAGCTTGACAGAGCTGTAATCCAAATGGCTCCAAATGGCTTATTTGCCACGTCAATATGTTTTTTCAATAACATTTTTTAGAACAACAGTGACAAAACAAAACAAAGAAACAGAACCATCTGCTCTTCTTGTTCAGCACACTGCTGTCTGCATCCTGAGAGATAAAATGTCGATGATTTATTCCGTCCAGTTCAAAGAAAAACTCAGACTTAATGGTATTAATTGCTGGCAATATGTTGCTCATTCCACACCTTTGTCCATGTTGCCTACTTAGTCCATGTTGTTTTTAGCTTTTGGTGCTAAACTAGTAACACTACCTCCCTTTTTTCTTTCATCTTGCCAAATGTTGCTGTCACAAAATATAAAACAAGGCTTTGCTGCTAATTTCACAGAAATAATTGCTTCAGTAGCAGTTGCCACAAGCTTCAGCAAAACTTTGCACCGTTTTAGCTGAAATGTCTGACACATTCAGCTGATACCTTTTACTAGGCGGCCGTCGTAACCCAAAAATCCCCATGGCAACATGTTTATTCTTAACTTGAAATGAGATTAGGTGAGCTCTTTCTGGCAGCATTGTTTCTGTTCTCCATTTTAATCTTTGAGTATTCAATGCAGAAATTCTAACAACCATAAATCCCGCTGCACTTCACACTCACTTTTGGTTAAAACAGTTTAACTTAAATTCTGCCCTGGTGGATTTATGCAACATCAGTTTAATTCTGAAGCATTTTTCAACTCTGTAAACAAAGATCTTTCTGCACTTGTTCATTGTGCGTTTGTGTTTTTGTGTGTCTAGGGTCAAGCGTGTGTGTTGGTGTTGCGGGCGATGCAGAGCAGGGAGGTTCAGCAGCTGCTGAGCGGCCCTCAGTGGACCGAGCTCTGCGAGAAGGTCACAGGTCAGCTGGCAGCGGTGAGTCAACACACCTCTGCATTATAGCCTTGGCTCAGGTGGTAGAGCGAGTTATCCGCTAATCGCACAGATAGCGATTTGATCTTCTGCCCCTCCACATGACGAAGTCTCCTCAGGCAAGACACTGAACCCGAAGTTGCTCCCGATGGCAGGCCTTTTCCTCATTTAAATTCTGCAAACCTCTGCTTGTGGAACTGATTGAAAGTCATTTTTCCTTGAGTATAACAGCATGAGGCTGTAGCTGCACATCATGTCCTCAACTGTAAGTAGAGGCATTCATACGCCAGCATGCTTCAGGCTTGTTCGCATTTTTATTATATTATTCCAGAAGGTTTATGAGATTGCATCATCCTGTGATAAATGATGATTAGAGCCGCTGCTCCGCTCGCTGTCCTCTGTGTGTCCTCCAGAGAGCGGAGGGTAAGGACATGCCTAATTGCATGCTTCTGCAGATCTTCTCGAAATAACCCCAGCCTCCTGTCTTTTTCCTCCCAGACGAAGTGAAACAACCAACTATAGCATGCAGTCGCTAAAAAATGTGCTGTCATAAAATCCAACATAAATCCTAGCTTTTCTCTTCAGTTGAGATTAATTTAACACATAATAACAATATTTCAAAACAACTTTCTGAAAAACCCCCCCCGCAGGATTAGGCTTTAATTTATTCAAGTTGACCATTCCTCTGTTTAATAAGTTATGTTCAAACATTTATTGTAATATATAATATAAACATGAACACTAATGCAGTTGTACACAAATATATATGCCTATTAAAGTGCCAGAAATTAAAACTGCCTGCAAGGGCATCTGTTGTTGGAGGCCTATGTTTTAGCAGATAATCAATGACAGTATACTAAAACATAGTAATAAACATTAAAATGTCCTTATAGCTGCTTACATCTACATCTAGATCTACGTCTTGAACAGTTTGTTTAGTGGCTGTCTGTGCTTTAAAAGCTATGTCGAAGTTTAGTATAAATACTTTTATCCTAAAGTAGTCAGGCTCCAGAAACAGAAACTTAATATTTGGTCATTCTTCAGATGTTGTTTAAAACGGTTTTCTGACAACAGGAGAAAAATTGATGAACAGTATTAATCCATGTACAGTATACAGTCTGTATATCTGATTATTTTTAAAAGAGAAAAGATAACCTAGATCCTCAGATAAATTAACCTTTACAGTATAACACAAAGTCAGTTAAACTTCAGGGATATCAATCTGTCCAGATAGGAAGCATAAACCATTGTGAATCCATTTCACCTGCTTTGATGCAAATGAAAGTGACGCCAGGTGCACTGAAGAGGCAACAACAAGACAACCCCCAAACAGGGAATGGTTTGGCAGGTAGTGTTCACAGACCATTGCTTTCTCCTTATCCATCCTGGCTGATTTTTCTCTAGTTTTGTTTTTTTGTTAGTGTCCTTGTCACTTCTGGGTAGCATGAGACGGTATCTGCTGCCCATTCAGGTTGCACAGGTAGTCCAGCTCCTCCAGGATGGCAGATCCATATATCCATCACAAGAAGGTTTGTGTCTCCCAGCACAGTCTTAAGAGTGTGAAGGAGATGCCAGGAGGCAGGCCGCTGCATGGGGACATGAGGAGAGCTGGACGGGGACATAGAAGAGCAACAACCCATCAGCAGGACCCCTGGCCTCCCCCCTGTTCTCTTTACAGATGATGATGTTGCAGCCGTCATAACGTTTGCCACGGTGTCTCCAGACTCTCTCACGTCTGTCCCATGTGCTCAGTGTGAACCTGCTGTTATTTGTGAAGCGAATGGGGTGCCATTGGTGGATCTGCCAGTTCTGGTGTTCTCTGGCGTTTCTGACAGTTTGGTAAGAAAAATGCACATGGGCAGTCCCCTGGAGATCATTTAGTAGGCCTCTGGCAGTGCTCCTCTTGTTCCTCTTCACACAAAGGAGCAGATCCTGGTCCTGCTGCTGGGTTTATGCCCTTCTATGGCCCTGTCCAGCTCTCCTAATGTAACGGCTCGTCTCCACGCTCTTGAGACTGTGCTGGCAGACGCAGTAAACCTTCTTGTGACGGCACGTAGAAGAGCTGGACCACCTCGTGCTACCAGTAGTGACAAGGACACCAGCAAAAAGCAAAACTAGAGAAAAAATCAGTCAGGAAGGATAAGGAGAGAGCAATGGCCTGTGGCCACCACCTGCAAAACCATTCCCTGTTTGAGGGTTGTCTTGTTGTTGCCTCTCCAGGGCACCTGTTGTCACTCTTATTTGCACCAAAGCAGGTGAAATGGATTGACAGCAGTTTGTTTCCTAACTGGACAAATTGATATCCCTGAAGTGCAACTGACCTTGTGTTATACTGTGATGATTTTTATGAGCAGTGTACTGAGATGATGTGCAGATCTACAGCTACCAAAATAATTAACTTCACCACCACTGAAATTTCAGTTGCACAGGAAGTAACATTTAGTAACAAAGCAAACTCGCATTTCGTTTACACAGTCTAAAACACTGAAGGATTAGGCTCTGACATGTAGGCAGCCTGATTACTTTGTTTAAACAGACCGTAGCAGAGCGGTGCTGGCTTCCCACGGTTGGAAAGGATTTTCCACAAACGAAAAAGGAAAGGAAAGAAATTAAAATGGAGCTGCTGTGTTTTTCCTTTATTTCTGTCCTATATAGTGTTGGATGCTCATATTAATCATGGCCAGAGCTCAAATATTGAGGTCAGTGTATGTGCAAGTGATCCCTGTGAGGCAAAAGCTCAGGTTTCAGACTGCCCTAAATGCTCAGTTTCTTACAGGTTTTTCCGCTCTTGAATCTGTATAATGTCAAAGAGAATGGATTCAACATAATATGGTCATCTCAGGTGCACAGCTCTGACTGTGAGCACAGAAGCCTTTTTTGCCTTCATTCATTATTATGTAAAAGGAAATAGGGGCCCAAAGCATATATACTTGGCACAAAAAGTAAGGAAATTTGTGTTTGGTTGATCATTTCTTTGTTGTAACAATGCTTCTTGGCAATAAATCTCATACCGTTTGAAAGCCTGTTTATGTCCCTTTAAATGGTGCCACATTTGTAAGGAAAATACATTTGTGGGTTGAGCAGCAGAGTTGAGTATGTGGGTTGCGCCCATGAAGAACTTGCCAAATCTTCTCTGCCAATGACAAACAGCTTATTCTGCTATTGACTCTTGATCGGTGTCGTTTATTGGATTGGATGATTGAAGTCTGAAGAAACAAGGCATATTGGTAATTCAACAATTTATTCATTTAACAAACAGGGGCCTCAGTAGCATGTGGAAGAACCATACACAGCCACAACTGGCTGATGTCAAGTTGGCTTAATAGGTTTATCTTCACAGATATCAAGCCAGTGGATCTGATCAGGGTGTTTCTACCAAGAACTTTTATATCCGTGGCCGTAAGCAGTAATTGCATATTGAGCCAAATGATAATGACAGGATTGGGTGCTAAGACCAACATGGCTAGCAGTCTAACCCCAATATCATCTTCTCTCAGAGTCTTCGGCAAGTTGGTCAAGCTGAGAGCAAGGTGGCGAAGGAGAAGGTCCTAAAAAACCTGGAGCTCTGCCTGTTTCTGGTCAAGCACGTTCGCCAGCAGGTAGGTGTGCTGGGAGTGTCGAGATGAGAAGGAGCAGGTAACGTGGTTTCAGTCTCTGACTCTGCTCCCTGCCTTGTGTAGAAGCCGTCTGTGGACCTGGAGCCCCTCCAACAGGTCCTGCAGTCCCTGACCAGCATCATCACTTTCAAGAAGACCGGCAAGCTGGAAGACACCTACTGGGCTGTGATGAAACACTTTGGAGTGACGTGAGTTATTTTGGTATCTCTGAAATGAAGAGCTATAGAGGTGATTCTTGTGCAGAAATCAGATTAGAGGAATAAATCAGGTTTCTGCAAAGTCCTTGAGTCCATGCAGCAAGTCAGTAATCAGATTTCCCTTGCCCACACACACACCATTTTGTTGCCATGGGTCGCTTATTTTAACTCGTATTACTGAAGATCAGTGTGATGATACATTCTTTCTATGAATTGTTGTGCATGGGTGCCAGTAGTTCACAAACATGAATCACACAATGCATGGGTGCATATTTTAATCCTCAGACTTTTATCTAATAGCTGACACCCCCGAGATGGACTCATTCCAAAAAAATGGGTGCACTAGTTTTTACTTATGTTTTTCTTTGTATGTTAAACATCATGTGAGACTTTGAATTGTAAAGCATTTTAATGCCTTGTGTTTGCAGTACAGTGCTGACAAACCACCCAGAGTACAGGTACAGAGTCGTCCAGTCGCACAGGTTTTCTTTTTTTAATGCTGGATCTCCCTGCAATGCTTATGCTTCTGCAGCGGCGGCAGCTGTGGCTGGATTATGTTTTTGGGTTGTCTGTGGTGATAGATGGCACAAATGTTCTAAGATGAAATGACGAGATTTTGGTGTCGAGTTCACTGTGACCTCACAGAACCCTTTTATAAACCGTCACTTCAGTTCATATGTTAATTATTTTAAAGTTTTGGGGTACGATACCTGAGTACTGATCAAATACCAGTATTAAACGAATAAGCTGTAGTCCTCACAGTGAGGAAGATACTGGGAATCACTCTTTTATGTTTAAGGCAACATCAGGCTCGACCTAAAAATTGCTTTCCTAAGAAAGACACAAGAGAAGAAATGGATGAAGATAATCAAGTTGCATTAAAACTAACATAGCAAGAGTAGGTTAGAGAAACCAATAAGGAAAGTGGCATCAGTTAAACTTTTCAGTCGTCGATGACTCACTTGACCACAGGCTGCAGAAAACTTATTGGCTTCTCTGTTATGAAATACCTCCAAACTTTGCTGTTAGCTTCCTCCAAGCTACGTTGGCACTCCTTATAACAGCCGGTTCACTGCTGCCGACACGTGGCGTAGTAAACACAGCAAACAGAACCGAATAAAATCATGTTGTCAGTGATACCCAGTCTGAGTCTGTAGAAGACTGATATCCAATCCAAATATCTGGATTGGATAAGATGGTAAAGTGAAAAGACGAGTCAATTTATTAATACACCCCAATATCACATGCAGTGATTTAAAGGGCTTCACGGACATTTGAAGATGCAAGCGTTTTAAAAACACGAAAAAGAACGAGAATCAGCAGCATTTATAAATAAATAGAAAAGATGACCACAGATATATTGACCGCATTGCTGTTACATGGAGACAGAGAGGGGGAGAGAGAAAACACTTTTCCACTTGCAGATAATAAGCATAACATTTCTCCCTGCCATCATGAAAGCCTTTGACTGAGTAATAGAAACACCATTTCCTGTCTGAGTGATAAGACACTATTTCCTGCTCTAAACCTTAAGCTCTTCCAAGCATCCACTTTTCTCAAGGAAGAAGGCAGATACAGTATTGATCAAATAAACATCCATCTGTTCTGTATCTACTGAGGTCACTCTGGACGTGGCTAAACCTACCAGCCTGTGATGATATTTCATAAGATCAATCTGGACTAACAGGTTGAGGCTTCCTTATTTGTGTTTTGGGGGTTCGTTTGAAGTAAGCCGTGCAGTACAAATGACTGTAATTTCTGCTAAAATATGATAAAAGAGAAGGCATGACTAGGGAAGATTTAAAGTGTTAGAAGCAGCAGCAGCATTTTATCAAGGCCAAATGTTAAGTGCCTCCTTGTTTTTTCGGACCGCACCGTTCTGAATTTTGACACTAACAGCTAAAAATATTTGACACGAATAAAGAAAACAATTGTATTTTGAGTGCCTTTTTCATTATTAAAAAGTTCTTGCCTCAGTTCCCCCCTCCTGAGATACTGAGTAAAGGACACTTAATGAGATAGTTTCTTTTTAACGCCACAAACTGTTCCAGAGTTTCAGGTTTGGGGTAGTTAATCAGTAATTTAATAGAGTTTCAAATTGATTGATGATTCAGTTTTCGGTGCTTCGATTATGAGGCTCAGGAGGTAGAGCAGTTGGACTACTAATTGGAGGATCAGTGGTTTGATCCCTGGGTACTCCTGTCCACACGTCTAAATGTCCTTGGGTAAGATAGGGAACCT
>VUQI01031493.1:0-11675 GCA_015106735.1 Paratilapia polleni
TGTGTTAATAATAAAAACACAACTGCACTGTACAGTAAGGGCCAGAGCTGTCTCTATTTTCTGAGGCGGCTGAGGTCTTTTAACATTTGTAGGACTATGCTCAGGATCTTCTATGAGTCTGTCGTGGCCAGTGCCATCCTCTATGCTGTTGCATGCTGGGGCAGCAGGCTGAGGGTTGCTGATGCCAACAGACTCAACAAATTGATCCGCAAGGCCAGTAACGTTGTGGGGATGGAGCTGGACTCTCTGAAGGTGGTGTCTGAGAGACGAATGTTGTCCAAGATCAGGACAATACTGGACAATACCTTCCACCCACTCCATGACGTGCTAGTCAGTCACAGGAGCACGTTAAGTGAGAGACTGAGATTACCTAAATGCACCACTGAACGACACAGGAAATCATTCCTGCCTGCGGCTATCTCTCTGTATAATTCCACCATCTAAAACACAATTACACACTGCAACAGTTGTACACCCTAATATCTGCACACCCTTTACGGAGGTCTAACTTTTTGGCCAGTATTATAAGAGGGAACTTCAACTTCAACTTTATTTTCATATTGAAATTATATTCAATTTGTAATATATCGTGATATTTATTAGAGGTATTTGGAATGAAGCTATTCTGTAATATATTGTTCTATTTGTAATAGTTGGTACTTAAATTGTTCTTTACTGTCATGGAGCAACTGTGACCACATAATTTCCCCTAGGGGATTAATAAATATTTCTGATTCTGATTCTGATAATATCATCATAGGTATGTGTATTGTTACAGTTAAAATAAACTTATTTACAGTTTATGGACTGTTTACAACATTAATAAAAGCCTTGTTCTTATAATTTTATTATAGTAATACAAACACATTTATTGAGTTTAACTCATTATATCATTGTTTAAGCTTTTTTAAGCTTTTTTTTGGTAGTTTCTCATGATTAATATGCACTTTATTATTTATTATGCCTTTATGAGCAGTTAACTATACTTTTTGACACTGCATGGGCTGTAAAGAGAAAACAATCCAAATCCACTTATTACACTTAAATATAAAATGTAACCCAAACCTGTTATTTTCGAGCAATGTGGAAAAAATGTAAATCTACTGTATGAACCTAATTCAAAGGGCTACTTTAATATTTCAGATACTGAAGTGACTTAATACCTATAAGTGGAATGAGATCCAGTCTACAGGAGCAGAGAGGATTTTTGTGGACTTAATCTACAACTACTAATCTACTGTGAAAGTGTGTAAATGACTTGTTCTTGCAGTAGCATTCTTGTTTGAGTGTATGGCTGGCTCGCCAGTTATATAAAGTATCTGGCAAATGTTTTCTCACCATGAGGTAGCGTGTCTTAGCCAGAGAGATGAGCTCCTGATCTCCTGGGGTACACATGTTAAGACCAATAGGCAGCATCTTCTTCAGGGCAGCTACAATCAGCGAGGTTTGGATGGAGTAGAACTCACCCCGCCTCTTCTTGTGCTTCCTCTCCTGATCTTGTCCTCCAGACTGAAAATTCACCGTGTTAATCTCAGAAGGCACACACTACAAAATAAAAGCCAAGAGCTTTTAGCAGTTAAATATGTTTAGTCTTTAAAGGTGAAGCATACTATTTTTTTGCTGAGACTAATGTTACACCAGAACAATTCCTTTCTACATTTACTGATAACTTAAGAGTATTTTATGTCACAGTCCGAGCACTCACACTGTATTTGAGCAAAAGCCAGAGGCGACTGAGGCATTTATTTTTCAGCCTTGGCAAAATCTGTGACCGGACTAAATCATCTGTGCCACTGAAGCATTAAGAATGAAGTCTCACACCTCAGTTGAAAAGCAGAACTAGCAGGCTGCTTCTCTGAGCCAAACTGGACAAGCTGGCTCTGAGGAAACACTAATCTCCATACTAACATAGATATATAGACTGACACACGCACACACAGCGTTATCACACAAGTATGGGCTAAACACACTCGAGTATCACAATCCATCAACAGCAAACACAACACATGATTTTCTACACAGGGGCTGGGCTTCATTACTCACAATGAGACATGTTTCACCCACACAGCAATGAGGAATGACCAAAGTGACCATGTCAAACAAGGTGATGAATGGAGGCCACAAATAATCAGGTAACATAATGTATAACTACACTATAGACTATATAGCACAGGGGCACAAGCTATTGGCTTTTCTGCTTGGCGACTAGAGCATATAAGCCAATAAGCTGGCAGGTAAACAGCTCATGCACTGCATCACTCTACCTTTTCCTTAAAGGACTGTTTGAGACAGAGAGAGAGATTGAGAGAGGCAGAAAGAGAAAGACAGATAGAAGAAAAGGACGAGAGGGCAGTTAAAGGAAGCACACAGTCCTCACATGGACGTGCACTGCATTGAAAACCATTTGTTTGCCTTTAAACAGCTAAAGCAGGCAGACAAGAAATAAAATGCGCTACCCCCTGTAACACCAACAGGGGCTGAAAGTATGAAGGAATATTGGTTTAGTGAGGGATGAATGTTAGATTCTCTAAGATTTTGTAACAAGCATGTATATTCATACACACATGCCTAACACACACACAAGTCCAAGTCCATTTTGATATAGTCTTGTTATTTGCAAAGAGGTTTTCTACTGTACTCCTTCCACTCATGACTTTGAACTATGTGTTTGTGTATTCACATGTGTAGTTCCTCTGAGATTGTCTTTAGCATTAAACATGTTAACATATGAGCACATGTACACAAAAATTAATCTATTTACACGGCAGATGTTAACATGTATCATCCTACTGGTCCTATTTACATTTGGTCTTTTTCTCCTGTGTCTCTGAAACACAGATATAGTATTTTTTTTCCATCTTGATGGGTGAAGGTGCCAAAGATGAGTAATAGAGTGTTAATCGGCTGCACTGTGAAGTCAAAAATAAGGAGATAAACTTTACTGTATTGAGTGGACAGGCTTCCAAACCTACCTTGGACATCTTTGTTTTATTATCTCCAGTCAAGAATGAAAGGTTGTTGATTTCATTCTGGACCACAAAGTTCTGTTCTTCTCTTTTGAAATTCTGGGTGATAAAAAAGGAGATTAAATAAGGTTCTCCCATATCAGTCATGTGCTTTCTTAGTATAGCATGTAAGAGATCAGAGCATTTACATGTGACTTGCACCAGAGGATGAATATCTCTGCGACCATCCTGAAGAGGTCATTGGAGTCAGAATCTGGTTCTTTCAGCCACCTTGACCTGCAGTGGCAGATAGATATCATTACACCAACAGTAATATCTTCCCCCATTTATCTTCCAAATACTCCTCTATAATAACTCCATGAGTGACTGCTCAGTGAGCTAACCTGTTGTTGTCCACATAACGGATGAGCATGGGGTAAAACGCGTACAGGTCCCTGCAGAGCACGGCAAACTCATCCAGGATGAGCAGCTCGGCCTCCTGAGTGTCTCCTTTACTGTCGGCCTTGAGGAGCTCCTCCTCAGCCACCACTTTCACTGTCTTCTTCTTTAGTTTCTCAAGTGTGGGCAGGAAGTGGCTCTTCAGCAGGTCTGCACGGGCTTTGCTGATGATCGGCTGTACATAAACTGAACAGTGAAAGACACGAAATGTTTTAATATTGTTCCTCACTTTCTTTTAAAAAAATTCTGATATATTAAAAAGTTTCCAGAAATTATAATTATAATTCCAGAAAACATTTCCCTTCCCAATTAATGCTGTTACTTACTTATTCAACCATGAAAGCTTTTACAGTACATTTCCTGTTGCATGTAACAATTCCAGTTTCCCATTTCAAACACAATTTTTGGTTGGCACAGTGATTAGCAGGTATAATGTTTACCATGGTCATGTTAATTTAAAATCAGTATGCAAACATTTGCATGGCTAAAAATTAGGGTCAATTTATTTTTCCATTGAGTTAATCATTCCTCATTACTCAGCCATTCGGTATTTAGCTGCAATAGTTACAAACACCCACCTGCAATTCTCTTCATCCAGGAGGCCTCATCGATCCCCAGGTTGTTGTTGAGGATCTTGAGGATGTTGCCAAGAATTAGACTGAGGTGCTCTGAGGTGACCGTGGTACAGCAGATGCTTCCCCCGCTGGCTGGCTGGTTTTCAGGACCCCTCTCCCACCAGTAGGACAGATAGTTACACAGCATGGGCAGCACCACCTCAATCACATGGGGCATCTCTGTGTACCGTGCACCAGACTCGGCCATGTCATTGATGTCCTTCATAAGGCCGTCCAGCCGTGGCATGCCAGGACACATTTCCTCCACTGAGTCTTGTATTCCAAGGACTAAAACACAACAGAGCACTGACATGTGAATAATGTAGTAACATTAAAATATTTTGGATTTCTTACTTCTAATATGGGTAACTAATAGCCTGAGACCAGAAGACCCTTCACTGAGTGATTAAAACTTCCTACAACATCACCAGCATCCATCTACTGAGCATCAGTCACATCAGTGAGGTGAAGGTGTCTCCACAGAACCCAGAGGATAATAAAAGACAATACCCACCACACCCATAGCCTGTTGCTCTGCTGAAGTACCAGTGTAGAAGTATCAGAATTACCACCAGACTATGGAATTCATCCTCTGCACTTCACCATGAATAATAGCTTTATATTATATATATATCATAAGTTTTTTTGACTGACTTGTAATTCCTTGTTTTTTCTGAGTAGCACAAAGTGGGTACATCTGTGATTTTACACAATCTTGTGTTGCAACATTATGTTAATTACGGCGATTCTTAAATTTCAGTCCTTAAGAAGGGAGGTCATGATGACAGCTGTTTGATTTTAGGAACTCTTTTACTTTGAAATAATTACACATGACTCACTGGCTCGCTCTCTGGCGCTCTTGGTATTAAAGACAGAGCAGGGGTTGTACGGGTTGAGCTGCGGCTCTAGGAAGGCTACAGGCAAGGCCCCGGCCAGAGTTGCCAGACACTGACCGAGAGCTGGCAGCTGTCTGAGGGACACAAAGAGAGTAACTGAATGTCAGCATTTTTGTTTATTGAAGCTTTCATCAGTGAATACAACATTTAACCTTAGGATACCTTTCTACATAGATATTTTTTCCAGTGCCCAGTGCATAGAGGCTGGTCAAGATTCGATAGCAGGACACTTGGACATCATCCACTGGGAAAATAAAACAGTAATTAGAACACAGCTGGTGGAAGCAAGTTTGGTATCAGTAATGCACAGAAAATAAAATAATGCACAGCTGAGATGACAAATACACTTATTATCCTGCGGTGATAATGCTGTAGTTTTCTTTCTGATAATCACATTTAGCTATAGGTCTATACTTATTTGAGTTTTTTCTTGTTAACTCATTCAAGCTTAATTAACATTTCTGAGGTGTCAAAACTCTACTCTGTCCACTGTCACTGACATTTCATTAGTCATGTTTCTTTTCTCACCACAGTCCTCTTTGTGGCCAATACAAGTCTCATTTGCACTACGATTAGTCCTGAATTTCCTCCACAGAACTACCTCCAGTGGAATGCATGATTAAACTCTGTTAACATCTGTTCTGCTGTTATACCCATGATCCTCTCTTTCATGCATATCCAGTAAGAATAGAGAAAAATAGTATCTTGCAAATACTGGCATATAAAGATATATAAACTGCCTGGTTCACCTATCTGAGCACGTCTCTGGGGCAGAATGAGTGAAATCTAACTCTGAAAAACATGTGAAAGCTTAAGTAAATTTTGCCCCAAGGTACCAGCCAAAACAGGGTCATAATTTGCTTTCTTTATGTAAAATTTAAACTAAAGCTATGCTGATACGAGCATCATATTCTAAAGGACTGTGGAAAACCTCTAAAAAAATATAATCACGAATTACAATAAACTTAACACTGACACTTGACAATTTTTTCTTGCAACCTCCCCAACAACACGTTTGATCATTCCTTTTGCTGTCAGGACTCACAAAGCAAGTCGACTCCAAAGTGGTGTTGAGTAATGTGTTCAAACAGAGCGGTTAGGATGGGGAGCAGAGCTACAGTGGTGTAGTTGATATTCTGTGACACTCCTTTCATCTGTGAGCGGGAGTGAGTGAACTTCCCCAGCTTCAGGTTCTCGAAAGTTTTCTCCAGATCCTCTGCGGCGTTCTCAAAGAATGTCCTCAGCCCCACCCTCACCTGCTCGGAGCCCGACTTCATCACTGTCCTGTTAGAGTGAACGAGAGCATGATGAACGACTGGAACCAAACGAGGAGATGCGCAAGGGCAGAAGTATCGGTATGCAAAGGGCAACTCTGTTTACCCACAGCAGAACACACTCACATGTGCAATTACTCCACTCTTGTAGTATGTGAAGGTTTTAACCAAGAAATATGAGATATTAGTATCAACCTGACCGCCCTACTACTAAAATATAAATGATTTATTTAATAAACTAAGAGAATATTTAAATCCAAGGTGAGTTTGCCAGTTTTAGACCTAAGAAAGACGGAATGACACTCAGTGCATTAATACGATTAGCATTGGTAAATGAATTACCCATTGTTAAGCCTTAACGTATCCCAGAAGGAAGGAGAAATGAAAGACAGAGTCTGTGGGAATCAGCTGTAGCTTTCCAGCACAAACAAGACACAATAATACGTTGCAAATTTAGCCTCATTATGTGTACGCTGCATTAGGAAACAGCACATTGTCTCTAAAGAACACTATGAGCCTTGGGCAACATGTGCTGCATGAAATTTGTGTTGCTTATTTAAATGCCAAAGGAGGCTCTACGTTAATGCCAGTGCCTCCCATAAGACTCCCAAATTAAAACAGTTTAAAAGACAAATATGCACCTCTTGAGGGTCCAACAGAGGTTAGATTTACTTTTCAGTGCCTCTCTAACCAATTAATGTTTACCCACAACCATTATCAAACTGAAAACTTTTGTTAACATTTAAAATTTTCCATTTTTTAGCCATTAAGTAGAGACACTACAGGTGAATGTGGTAAAAATTTACAACAGATATCACAATTAAACTTTCCCAGCTGATTATTCACATTAAGACATTTATGTATTCATTTATTAGAAGTTTTCAGAAATTGTATTTTTGAATTTCCAGTTTAGCTTTTATGTATCCAAATTTGCTCTAATTTGAATACATTCCAGAACAAATATTCAGTGAAGCCAGGTTCAAAATGTTTTTGTTTTGTTTTTTATTTATTTTTTGGACACATTAGAGCTAAATGTTTTTACAGAGATGATTTTGGGAATCTATTTTTTCAGATTATTGCCAGGAGCCAGGAAAAAAAATTAACTTTCACCATGTTTTGGGGGATAAAATTTTCTATATATCAGGCTTTCAATTAAGAATTATTACTGGAAACATGTATGAGTAAAAACAGTTATGCCCATGAAACATCCAGAAGTGATTACTTACATTAAAGCAATTATATTTTATTTTACAAGTTTTGAGAAATTATGTTTTTATGCACTAATATGTATAAATGTCCAGCAGCCAAAATGCTGTAAAAATTGCATTTGGTCATTTCCTGTCCACTAGACTTAAAGGGGACAACTTGTGGTAGCAAAGTAACTAGTGCATGGAAACAAAACAAAAACAGGTTCATGCCTGAATTTGAGTAGAAAACTCAAAGGTACAAATTTCCTTGTGTTTTGCCAAATTTGTACCAACCTGGTATCGAGAGTGTGTGCCAGGATATGCAGACAGCTGACCATGGTGGTAGAATCACTCCCTACAAAACACCAAGATCACAGAAGCCATCATTATGATGTGGACACACACTAATTTCTTTTTCCTTACTTGTATTGAGCCTCTCTCATGACACAGCTAAGTTTGTGGCCATGCGTAGGTTAAGGGGTTAACACATAAATATCCAGGACACCACCTTAGCTGGATGTGTTATGTGCAATCTCTATAAAAATACAATATATATACAAAAGTATTGGGCCACATCTTTTAATCTTTGAATTCAGGTGTTTTCACTCCCATTGCCGCAGGTGTATAAAATCAGACACCTAGCCATGCAGTCTGCCTTTACAAACATTTGTAAAAGAATGGGTTGTTCTAAAGAGCTCACTGAATTCGACCGTGGTACTGTAATAGGATACCACCACTGCAACAAGTCAGCTCGTAAAATTTCTTCCCTCCTAGATATTCTATGATCAACTCTAAGTGGTATTATTGCAAAGTGGAAGCATTTAGGAACCACAGCAACTCAAACACAAAGAGGCAGACCGAAGTTACAGAGCGGGGTCACTGAGTGCTGAGGCGCAAAAGTAAAAGTCATCAATGCTTTGCTGACTTAATAACTGCAGAGTTCCAAACCTCCTCTGACATTAACATCAGCACAAAAACTGTGTGGTGGGAGCTTCATGGCATGGGTTTCCATGGCCGAGCAGCTCCTGTAGATGTAATGTGTAGGTGGCCCAGTGTGTTTGTCCATGTAGTGTATACCTGCTTTTGAATATGCAGAATCTGTAAAATCACATGGGCATTGGCTGCAGGTAATTATTTGGTGGAGAGCAAAAGAGGAACAAATTGGCATACATATAGTCTCAAGACTATTAAATAGTGTCTGATGATGACTTTGCTTTTTATCAGCTTTTTAGAAATGTTCATTGTAGGATAGTAAATAACGAGTCGTACATTAACAGGAAGTCTTATCCAGATATCTGCTCGCTACACGCTTGCTTGTCCCCAGAGGCAGAGTCATCAGATGATAGCTGATGGGTTTCCAGATTATATCCATTAATACAGTGGATACAATGTTTAATGAAAATAAATAATAAAAATATAGTAACTTTGGTTCACCACATAAACTAAGTTACATCCCTACATGTACATTACAAAAAAGATGCCAGGCAGAGCCAGGCTGGCTGTTTCCAATATTTATGTTAAGCTAAACTAACCAGCTGAGGGCTGGTTATTTATCAGGGAAATATTAAGGTTCTTATCGTAGGTTTTGGTAAGAAAAACTCTTCCCTTAAAGCCTTAGGGTCTCCCTCTTTCTTTAGGGTCTGACTATGTTTAGAGTGTTAAGCTGAAAATGTTCAGGGTGATGTTAACAAAGCTCATAAGACAAGACACACACATATAAACACACATTTCTGACCAGACATTAGTATTAGGCTTACCAAAGAGTGAAATCCTATGTCTGACAAGAGCTGCCAGTTTACAAAAGAGGCTGGAGGCATGAAGAGTGTGAAATAGGAATGAAATCAGAAAAATCAGGGTTAGTAAAGTCTTGAATAGAAGATTAGTAATTAAGTTTATAAGAGTTTAAGATTTTAAGCAGAAAATGGCAACAAGTAATAGTCATGCTGCATTGTTGCATGTAGTAATTCAACTAAAAGGGTACCTGGTGACCATCTCCTTCTCTTTGTTGGAGGCATAGCCACTACTGCTTAGATTCTTATTAGGGGAGGAGAGGAAGTATAGAGAGTGGTTCTTGAAGTACTGGTCGATGAGAGGGAGGAGAACCTGAAGGACAGCAAAGATGATGACAAACCCAATCGGGCTAGCTGAAAAACATTTGAAGAAGTTATCAATATATGCCACAGCATGTATACTGCTTTCTTACTTTGGCAAAAAACTTGATTTCTTGTTCATGAGGTGACCTGTCTGTCTTCCCACTGGCAGCCATGGCTTCTGGATTGAAAATATAAAAAAGTTTATTATCCAAAAAAAACTAGACCAAATTGCAAGACTGCTTTAGTCACATCTTGTGTATTATTATTATCATACCTAAGTGAGCAATGAATTCCTGGGCTGAATCAACATATTTGAGCAGCTTCTTGAGGAATTTATAGGCAAACCTTTTCTCCATGGAAGAGGAATCCTGCTCTAAGTCCTTGAGACCTCTGCAACATAAGAAGACATCTATAAATGAATATTTTGATAAAACTTTTAAGAGCTTTTTGATGATGGACTCCACTGGTAGTTATAAATTTGTGGAAAGTTTCTCCAAGACCTTAACACAACACCAGGGACAGTGTTTCTTTATATTGACCTTGTGATGCTATAGCCATTGATTAGCAGGAAGCGAAAAAGGTCCTGAGCCTTCTCTCGATCACGGGCTTTCTCCTTGGCTGTCAGCGTATCGTAGGGCACCAACAGAGGGTGTGTTCCCCCACCTGAAACAACAAACAGCCTACTATTCAGACATGATTAGCTATGTCTCTCTCTCTGCTGAGTGTCTCCGTGAAGGCAGACGGCAAACCGGAGTGGAAGGAGTGGAAGCACCACTCGTCTGAATCTAGTTAGTCAAGACCAGCCAGGCAGACACACGCATATGCTCACAAGCACATTGAAACACAACAACACAGCACTTTATTTCCACCCACCCAAACACACATACGCACGCACACTCTCTTCCTGTCTGTTTTGCATGCGTCTTTATTACAGTATGCATTTATGATTGACTTCATTAGCAAATCACCTCTACTTCCAAGGTCACTTTTTTTCTTCTTGGCCCAGATGTTATGGTAATTTTCAGCCACCACCTCCACCATCCCCTTGGACAGAAGACAAAAAGAAGCGAGAAGCACATCCCGCCCACATTACTCATTCGCATTCAGGAAATCTTGCTTTTGATCTTGTATTCAGATTGAGAGGCCCTTTGATATATGAAAAAAGGAAGAAGTGCAAC
The DNA here is from genome assembly GCA_015106735.1 of Paratilapia polleni. NCBI lineage: Eukaryota > Metazoa > Chordata > Actinopteri > Cichliformes > Cichlidae > Paratilapia > Paratilapia polleni. The sequence goes on from VUQI01031493.1 coordinate 10,647, forward strand.
AAATCAAACTTGGGTTCACTCACTTGCAACTCTCTGGATAGAACCACGTTGCTTGTGTCTATTGGGCTCGGATTGAAGCCATTGGCCTGAAAACAGATGTAGATTTACAGTGAGAATGTGAGATTTATTTTCGGACATTAAATACATAAAGACACTTCATTTCTTGCATGATGAATTTTTATGCACTTTTATGCACAATTTGTATCTTTTCTGCATCAATTCATGGTGGAAAAACAGGTAAACACTTCCAGGCAAAAGTTCAGCATTCAAAAGTTCAGTTAGGATCTTGGACATTCTGCATTGCTTTCAAATAATACTTCTCAGCCTTTCAGTTTTAATATTATGCCTGCTGAGTCAACATACATATAGACACAGATTACTCTTTTGCCCTCTTTTGTGTTTGCCTGGCTCCAGAGTTTAATGAGTTGACAGTTCTGTCTGATATCAGGCCACATCTGTGCCTTTAATCTGCTTAAATCTGGCATCTGTTCGTATGTTAATGATAAATTTGTTTATTTTAATTTAGAAAGCCATGCACTGGATGAGCTCAGATGTGTTTCAGGAAGATTTCTGCCAATTGAAAAAATGTCACACATACACTATAAGTATTTGCTCGTCTGCCTTCACACGCATATGAACTTGAGTGACATCCCATTCTTAATCCATAGGGTTTAATATGATGTCGGTCCACCCTTTGCAGCTATAACAGCTTCAACTCTTCTGGGAAGGCTTTCCACGAGGTTTAGGAGTGTGTTTATGGGAATTTTTGACCATTCTTCCAGAAGCGCATTTGTGAGGTCAGACACTGATGTTGGACGAGAAGGCCTGGCTCACAGTCTCCACTCTAATTCATCCCAAAGGTGTTCTATCGGGTTGAGGTCAGGACTCTGTACAGGCCAGTCAAGTTCTTCCACACCAAACTCGCTCATCCATGTCTTTATGGACCTTGCTTTGTGTACTGTTGCGCAGTCATGTTGGAACAGGAAGGGGCCATCCCCAAACTGTTCCCACAAAGTTGGGAACATGAAA
>VUQI01031494.1:0-14356 GCA_015106735.1 Paratilapia polleni
ACTTCAATAATTATTTCCTCTAAACCATCAATGTGTCTATTGGACCCCATCCCTACAAGATTGTTCAAAGAAGTCCTACCATTAATTAATGCTTCAATCTTAAATATACTCAATCTATCTTTTTTTTTATTAACCTGTCCTGTCTGGCAGCTTTGGCAAGCAGACTGATGAACTGAATGTCTTGTTGTGCCAAACACATTTACTTTGCCAAGAGGAGCTCTATAAAGTCTCTATAGGTTCCTCTTGGTTCATTTCTTTTTGTTTTATTGTTTATTGTCCAAATTATATAATAATGCCAGAACTGACAGGTGGGGAGAAGAAAAGAGAAGGAGAAGCAGTAAAGAAAAACAAGAGGATGAGCACATCGGGTCACCAACCGCAGCATCTGTAACAAAACACAGTCAAAAAGCAAACAGCACCTGAAAGAGAGAGAAAAAAAACATGATACACAAACATTCAGTCTTGATGTGTGTGTGTGTGTGTGTTTGTCACACAATGCACTTAATAATGAGGGTGATAAGCTGCACCCACGCCCCCCAGGAGCCAGAGGCAGACAGAGATGGGCCCAGGAGACCAGGGCGGGACATCTCCTGATGCTATCAGGAAGTATATTGATCTAGAAAATGAAAGGTTGTATGTCGGCTGTGTCAGAATAAACTGAGATATGGCCACTCAGCAGGAGCACTGCATAACCACATTCAGTACAGAGCACTACAATACATGACCTCCAAACAACATCTCTGTATCAAAAACATTTTTCTCCCCCTGAGTAAATATTTTTTTATGTTCAACAGGAGCTCAATCTGTCGTATGGTGAGATTACAGAGGACGCTGCTCTGGCTGTGGCACAGGCAGTGAAAAACAAGGACCAGCTGGAGAAACTGGACCTAAATGGTACAAAACTGCAAAAATCCAACTCTGCTTTCTGCACGTTCACTTTTCATGAAGAGTTTTGGGATAAATAAAGTATATCTTATCTTAATATTTTCAGTTTTGTGTTTCAAAGTATGTCAGTCAGTGTTTTTAGACGAGTAGATGAACCGTCGTGAGCTGATGCTTCTGTCATTTGGTTTGTTTGTATTTGAGACATTATGTAGGGATGTTCTTTTGGCTGTATTTGGCTCCACAGCACATGTAATGTGGTTTTCAGGTAACTGCCTTGGAGAGGATGGCTGCAAAGCTTTGAAAGACGCCATGGAAGGCATGAACATGGGCGAGCTTCTCGGATCGCTCAGGTAAATCACAGCTTACTTCAACTCTTGTCTTCTTAGGTAGTCCCTCTGCAAAGTCCACACTACAGAGCTATGCTTTTTTTTTTTTTTTACTTTTACTTTCTTCAGTGACGATGAGGGCGAGCCAGAAGAAGAAGATGATGATGATGATGATGAAGATGAGGATGATGATGAGGAAGAAGATGACGATGAAGAGGATGTGGATGACGAGGAAGTAGAGGAGGAAGAGGAAGAAGAGGAGGAAGAGGAAAGCACTGGCAACAAGGTGAAACATGTCTGTTTATAGCAGAAGTTGTAAGCATGAGTTGAGTCAAGTTAAAATGAATCTATAATTATAATTCTTTTAATTGCAACTGTTCCATCACTAGGAGAAAAAATGATATGCTTATTCTATGTACAACATATAATATATGGTCCATTTAATCCAAATAATTCCTGAAAATATTAAACTATCGAAGGATGCCACCACCTGCATCAGTCTGCACTGAATAGGCAACATGAAGTCTAAAAGCCACACTAGCTGCTGTTGTGGTTTGGTGTAATTCAATTGCATTTCTTTTCTCTCTCAGTTTTCCACCCCTCAGTCAGCACCTCGACCCCCAGACGTCTCCTCCTTCCTCAGCTTTCCCTCCCCTGACAAACTGCTTAAACTGGGACCCAAGAGAGCGTTGCTCATCGAGCAGCAGGTAACAAAGACATCTCTTGTGCTGTGCAGTTTCAGCTTAGACGTGACAGTTAAATGCACCCTTAATCCTATGCAAGGATCTGCCAGTTCTTTTAGTGTGTAAAACTTCCTTCCTCTGGGTCCAGGTGGATGTTTTAGATGCTACAAAAACAGCTGAAGCCTTCCTCAAGATTGCATCTGTGTACAAGGAGGACAATAATGATGTTAAGAATGCAGTGTTGGACAGTATTGGTAAGAGGCTTTGTTGCAGTCATGTTGTTGCCCTTGCTTACAGATGCTTGACTTGCTTTTTTCCCCATATACTGCTCTGTTGAGTGCTACTTAGCATAGTTTTGACTACTACCACCTGTACACAGTCTTCACTGTTATGACTTTAAAAGTGATCCTACTCTGCTCATTTCCAGCTAGTGTAGCAGTAATAATCCTCATTTATCTTATATTGGGCCTGGATGAAGCTCCATCTACTCTCTGAAACAAGCCGCTTTAGCTCCTCTCACTTTTAGCCAGTTTTCTTATTCTTGGCTGCCCCTTGCAAACAAAAGGTTTGTACAGAAGGTGGGTGGGGCTTCTGTGCTCACAGATCTATAGGCCTTATTAGGTTTTACCCCCCCCATTGACTTCATACAGAGCCAAGAGTAGAAAAATCTTAAACAGAGCATTTAGAGCAGTCTGAACCCTGAGCTTTTGGCTTAATCGCTCCACTTAAATGTTTATTTAGAACAAAACCCAAAGTGTAACAGCAATATTTCTTGTTTTTTATTGGTGTATACAGTACGTGCCAGAGTATTTTTTTGGGCTGGGATGAATTAATACTGTGTTGTTTGTTTTTTACACCAACATAGTCTTTATATGGATTAGTGGGACACTGTACAGTCTGATAAATAATAAGCTTGAGATGCTGGGAGGTGTATTGTGTTCCCTTCCAAAAGAACCATGCTGGCTGTTCCCCATGTTTCCAGTCTTTATGCTAAGCTAGGCTCAGACTGCTGGCTTACCTTCACATTTATACAAACATGAGTTTCACTGGTCTTATCTTACTCTTGGTAAGAAGTAAAATAAGTATGTCCCTGAGATTGTTGCACTTTTTCCCCCTTTTTTTCCCCCCTTTTTAACAACAAAGAAAACCTTACAGTGGCTGAATAGCATCATGATCTGAAACTTGTGTTTTTTATCTTATTTTGCTTTGACCGCATCAACATGTGCTTGAGTATGGTGGTTAGAGTTGGACACAGTAAACTTGTAGTTCAGGGTGGATTATTCCAGTGTTCAAAAATCAGTTTGTAAAGATGGTTTTATTCTCGCAGATGGCCTCCTGAAGAAAGCTTTCACCTCCCCTTCCTTCCAAGGCTACAGCTTTGTATCATCTTTATTAGTGCTGCTTGGGCTTATCAAGGTATGTGAAAGCTGAGTAAAAGTGTGTCTTTTTCTAGCCTCATATTTTCTGCATGTCTTCACCTCCTCCTGTCTTCATGTCTTTTGCTCTCTGTCCTCCTGTGCCATCCTCTTCGCTGCTCAGAGCGAGGATAAGGTGAAGCCTGTGAACGTGGTTCCCGGACACCTCCAAGCCCTGGAGCATGTTGTTCGACAGGACTACTTCCCCAAAGAGAGCGTGGCTGTGCTGGAGGCCTTCATGTCCCGGTAAGGACGTGACAGAATGAGCCAATCAAAAGGCAGCTTCCAGGTACAAAACACAGTGATTACCACCCTTAGCAACAAAGCACTTACATGAATGCTTTTGCACCTGGTGTGTGAATGGACGGTGGTAGATACACTCTGGCGTTGGCTCATTTTTGTGTTGGAGAGGGTTCATTATATTCTTGATTAAACTATTTCTATAATGCAACATTTTAGTTCAGTTTTCTGGGAGTATCACGATAAATGATCAACGTATTGTCGGTTTTGAGGTGTTTCACAGGATACCGAAAAATCAACAGACTTTTAAAGAAAAATCGGAAATAATGGATAAATAATCGGACTGTCTCCATGTGTTATCATTCTTAGGAATAACAAGGCCCTAGAGTCATGTGGAAATGCTAAAAACAGCCTCCAGTCAACACTGCAGAGAGTCCGGTCTCAGAGCTGAGGACTGTGGACACGTGTGCATAGACTGAACTTTGATTATTCGTGGACCTTTGGAAACCAGCACACACAAACCCAAATTTAAAGACAGGAGCGCTTGAGAAAAACAAATTTTTCTGTGGACTTTGGACTGAACTTGAATGCATCTGATGAAATAGAACAAGCTCTTATGGTGTGAAATTGTTGAAGCCCTTTGTGTACTCTCATATAACCACCAGACAGCACTGACACCTTGGACTTCACCCTTTTTGTATTCTGGTTAATAATAAAAGGTCTCACTCTCCACAGATGACAGCAAAGGTGTAAACCAGGATCAGTGTGGACTTCAGCTATTGTGGCTTTTCTATTTCATATCCTCCTTTGCTATTCTCATGTTTCATATCAGATGTTTATTATATTCACAAATATGGTCAAATTGTGATATTATTAAAATATCTATTGACGAGCAGGACTACGACTGTAACATACCCCATTAAAATGTCAAATCAAATGAATTGAAATGTATTTTTAGGTTACACAGTTGTTGATGAATTTGTTTTGCAAAAATAAAGCTCCTTTGAGTGTTTTTCAAAGTCGGTGCATATTGGGTGCATAGAATTTATTCAACTTCACTTTGAAAAAAGTTGGGACACTGTGTAAAATGTAAATAAACAGAATGCAATGTTTTGCAAATCTCATGAACCCATATTTCATTCACAATAAAACATAAACATATCAAATGTTTAAACAGACATTTTACCATTTCATGAAAAATATTACCTTATTTTGAATTTGATGGCAACAACACATCTCAAAAAAGTTGGGACTGGGGCAACCAAAGGCTGGAAAAGTGGTACTAAAAACAAACAGCTGGAGGAACATTTTGCAACTAATTGGGTTAACTGCCAACAGATAAGTAATGTGATTGGATATAAAAAGAGCATCTTAGAGAGGCACAGTTTCACCAATCTGCAAAAAAACTGTCTACAAACTGTGGTGTAAGTTGCAAATATTTTGAATAATTCATCATCTACAGCACACAACATCAAAAGATTCAGAGAATCTGTGCGCAAGGGAAAGGCCAAAAATCAATATTGGGCCCTCAGGCAGCACTGCATTACAAACAGGTGTGATTCTGTCATGGAAATCACTGTCTGAACACAGTTCTCTGTGTCAACCACAAATGCAGGCTAAAGATCTATCATGCAAAGAAGAAGCCAAATGTGAACATGATCCAGAAATGCTGCCGTCTTCTCTGGGCCAAAGCTCATTTAAAATAGACTAAGGCAAAGTGGAAAACTGTTCTGTGGTCAGAATCTGAAATTATTTTTGGAAAACATGGATACCGCATCCTCCAGACTAAAGAGGAGAGGAACCATCTGGTACTGCATCTATTACAACAACATGGCTTCGTAGCAGAAGAGTCCGGGTTCTGAACTGGCCTGCCTGCAGTCCAGCCCTTTGACCAACTGAAAACATTTGGAGCATCATGAAACAATAAATATGACAAAGAAGACCCAGGACTGTTGAGCAACTAGAATCCTATATCAGACAAGAATGAGACAACATTCCTCTCCCAAAAGTCCAGCAACTGGTTTCCTCAGTTCCCAGATGTTTATGGACTGTTATTAAACGAAGAGGGGATGCTACACAGTGGTAAACATGGACTTGTTCCAACTTTTTTGAGATGTGTTGTTGCCATCAAATTCACAATGAGCTAATATTTTTCTTAAATGGTACATTTTCTCAGGTTAAACATTTGATGTTTTCTATGTTCTATTGTGAATAAAATACGGTTTATGAGATTTGCAAATCATTGCATCCTGTTTTTATTTACATTTTACACAGCATCCCAGCTTTTTTGGAATTGGGGTTGTATTTGAAAATTAAAAGCAGAAAGATAAGATCTAAAGAGTTAGTGTGGATACAGATACATGAAAATTGAGAAAGACAACAGATAGAAGTAGTAATACTTCTTTTTTTGCTACCAAAATACATGTTTATACAGGATTTTTTTTGCTGTTATAACAGAGGTTTATGGACGAAACTCTGGTATTTAGAGCTTAAAGCCCTGATTTTCCAAACTATAAATAAGTCATCTCCTCTCACGTATGAACGAATACAGTTGCTTGCTTCTTGTGCTTCAGAAAATGTGAAGCCAGTGTGTTAATTTGCAGAGAGAGGACACAGAGATCAGGGGTCACCACAAAAGAATTTACCAAAGCCCTGTTTGTTAGCCTGCTGAACCACAGGCTGTAAGTGCTGGACGCACTCAGTGTGAAATCAAGTCCTCGGCGGATAACTAAGGCCTGAACTGGCAGATTCAATCCATCTCTAATTCTTGTTACCAAGGAAACGCTGACAGTGCAGCCATATGGTTAAAGGTAAGCCAATCTGCTTGTTTTCAGTGAGTCTGGGTTTTGAATTCAGATTTATTTTGGAGGTTAGACTTCTCACATGGTGGCTTTTGGCTTTAAGATATATTTTAAATATTGAGTAATAAATAGTTTTTGATAATCACCTATAACTGTACTCATATTCCATCTATATTTTAGAAATGGCACATAAGTGATGTGCCAAAGCCAAAGGTTTGACTTTTTCATGTCATATTCAGGGGTGTTTCAGGATTTCTTTTAAATGTAGTGATGTGAGAGATGCCGGCGACCAACAACCAGTTGTGGGGGATCAAGGGGAATCAGAAAATGTTATCAGAAGTCAAAATTGGTTGAAAATTCAGTGGGCTACATTGATTTTGATTGTGGACAGACCTCCTGCCTCTGTAAATATGGCACAAGATTCAAATGTGTGGTAATGAAGCTAAATGAAGCTGAATCTTTAATTCTACTGAGAGGTAGAAGTGAAGAATAAAGGAGGGTTCTTTATGCAAAGTAAAGGAGCTGGGGAATGGTAGGAAGTGTACCAAATGAGTGTGTGTGTGTGTGTGTGTGTGTGTGTGTACATGTGTGTCCATGTTTCAAAAACTAAAAATGTATTGTTTAGCATCTATAATGTGCAAAGTAACTTTTTAACTTGCATTATAGTATTGTATCTCCCCACCCTTTGGCCACTCCCCGTATTTCTAACATGTTTTACTGGCACAGATGCAGGTCTTCTCTGCTGTAGTCATCCTGCTCATTTTAACGCCTGTGGAAGCCAAAAAATGTCCCAGAGAATGCAGCTGTGACAGCACCAAACTCACAACAGCCTGCATTGGCAAGAACCTAACAGAGATTCCCCCGACTATAGAGGAGGTGAGGAATTCAGTGCCTCTTTGACAGCTGTGGACTGTTTGGTGAATTTTAGGTGTTCCTTTAATTTGAATTTTAAGACTGCTTACATGCATTATATTGCTGTACAGATACACAGTGGGAAATACAAGGATGTCTGGTCTTACCTTTATTTAAGTCACAATTATAGACAAATACAATCTGACTTGAGCATGGTGGAGGGAGCTCCCTCAGTGCTTGGATGCCTCACAATAATACAACAATAAATCTGGCAGCAGTTCAGAAGAGGTTAGGCGACGCAAACGGAAAATTACAACCCCAATTCCAAAAAAGTTGGGATGTTGTGTGAAATGTAAATGTAAAAAACAGAATGCAATGATTTGCAAATCTCATAAACCTGTATTTTATTCACAATAGAACATAGAAAACAAATCAAATGTTTAACCTGAGAAAATGTACCATTTAAGAAAAATATTATTCATATTGAATTTGATGGCAGCAACATGTCTCAAAAAAGTTGGAACAGGTCCACGTTTACCACTGTGTAGCATCCCCTCTTCTTTTAACAACAGTCCATAAACATCTGGGAACTGAGAAAACCAGTTGCTGGACTGCAGGCAGGCCACTTCAGCACCCGTACTCTTCCACTATGAAGCCATGCTGTTGTAATAGATGCAGTACGTGGTTGAACATTGTTTTGCTGAAATATACAAGGCCTTCCCTGAAAAAGTTGTTGTCTGGATGGGAGCATATGTTGCTCTAAAACCTGTATATGCCTTTCAGCACTGATGGTGCCTTCCAGATGTGCAAGCTGAGCCCACAGAGTGATTTCCATGACAGAATCATGCTTGTTTTTAATGCAGTGCTGCCCGAGGGCCCGAAGATCAAGGGGATACAGTACTGATTTTTGGCCTTTCCCTTGCGCACAGAGATTTCTCTGAATCTTTTGATGACATCATGTACTGTAGATGATGAGATATTCAAAGTCTTTTTTTACAATGAGGAACATTATTCTGAAATTGTTCCACAATTTCTAGACACGGTATTTTGCAGATTGGTAAACATCTTTACTTCTGAGAAACTCTGTCTCTCTAAGATGCTCTCTTTATACCCAGTCATGTTACTGACCTGTTGCCAATTAATCTAATTTGTGTTCCTCCAGCTGTTTGTTTTTAGTACCACATACTTTTCCAGCCTTTGGTTGACCCTGTCCCAACTTTTTTGAGACATGTTGCTGTCATCAAATTCAAATTGAGTTAATATTTTTTTATGAAATGGTAAAATGTCTTAGCTTAAACATTTGATATATTTTCTATGTGCTATTGTGAATAAAATATTGGTTTATGCGATTTGCAAATCATTGCATTCTGCTTTTATTTACATTTTACACAGCATCCCAAATTTTTTGGAATTCAGGTTGTACCTTCATCACACAAGTCAATCAGCAACAGAATGGTTGAAAAAGAATAAAATTCATGTCAGAACTCACCCCTTACACTGACCGAGATGCTGTGGCATGACCTGAAAAGAGTGTTCAATCAAGACATCCCAGAAATATTGATGAACTAAAACAGTTTTATAGGAGGAACGCTCCAAGATTTGTCCTCAATGAAACATCAGAAACGTCTGAAGGAGTTTGTTGATGCTAAAGAAGCTTCTGTGAGTTACTAAATTAAAAAATTTCCAGCCTACATTTTAAATGATTACTCAGTGTCTTCAGTAAAGACACAGAAAGTACCGTTTGTGTTATTAGTTCAGATTGTTTTGTATATAATTACGAAATCTTGGTCATTTCAAAGAGCTTAAAAATTTATCTTGCATCTGTACCATAAATTAGAGATAGTGGTTTCAGGGCCAATTCACATAACCTGCCTGGGCTTATTAGCTGAATGGCTTTGGATATCACTGTCAGAATAGTATAATTCCACTAAGTGGCCTCGTTCTGATTTCAGTCCTGTCATGTAATTGCATGTCCAATAGATCATCCTTTGTTTCTTATAGATTACAGTGAAACTCGACCTGAGGAATAACAACTTGCAGGTGCTGTCCAAGGGTGCATTCATGCACACACCCTACCTCACCCACCTCGACCTGCAACGCTGCAACATCATCAAGGTGAAAGAGGGTGCCTTTCGGACTCTTGGCCGAGTGGTTTCTCTAAACCTGGCCCACAACAAAATTGAAATACTTTACCAGGTAAGACCAGGTGCCACAAAACACTGTCCTCTTGGGTCTGGGAATTATGTTCCCTAATTTTCACTGTTGCAGGAGTCCTTTGACGGCCTCTCCTCCTTGAAAGCATTGCATCTGGACCATAATCGCATCGAGGAGATCCAGCCTGGAGCCTTCACACAGCTTGGCTTCCTCAACATGCTGACCCTCACACACAACCAGTTGGTTTACATCCCCAACATGGCCTTCCAGGTACTCAGAATAATGGGTAAACACTTTAATAATCTTTCCAAAATGACTGGACTTGTTTGAGAGTGTGATTCCACAACGATCCGACTCCTCCTCTAGGGGCTGCACAACATCAAGTGGCTTCGTCTTAGCCATAACTCTTTGAACAATCTGACACCTGAAGCATTTGCTGGGCTGTTCACCCTCAGCCGCCTCAACCTGGATCACAATGAGCTGCAGTTCTTCCCCACACAGACAATGACAAGGTGGGACAATCTGAATGATTATTATGGGAACTACTGACGTGTTTTATGGAATATGACTTCTCCGTGGGGTTACTATTAAATAGCAAATCGCAGTAGTGCCCCAAAAAAATGTCAAAATTCTGACCAGAATACGTGCCATCAGTAAATTTTCTCAAGTTGTATGTGCTAATTTTAAATTTCCATCTCCTCCACCTGTTAAGACTCCGTGAGGTCACACGCCTGGACATGAGCCACAACCCCATGATCTACCTCGGGGAAGAATCCATCTCCATGGCAAAGCTTGCACACCTCTACCTCAACCACATGTCCCTTCAGGACCTCTCAAACAAGGCCTTCTCTGGAGCCCCCCTCCTCTCACACCTGGACCTCAGCCACAATCAGCTTCGGTACCTGGAGCCCCTGTCAGGCCCTAAACAGCTCACCAGCCTCAACCTGACTGGTACGGTTATGTTCTGATATTTTTAACTGACACAGACTTTGATATGCAAATCACCAGCTGCCATTTTTCCAATCAACAAGCTACACGTGTCAAAGGGAAATGTTTTTGTGTAAGAGTTAAGAAGTAGGCAGGTGATAATATACCATGTGACATCTTTACATGCTGATCAACAACTGTTTCTTTTAAAGAGAACCCAATCTACTGTAACTGCTACATGCGGCCCCTGAGACAGTGGTCGACAGTCGGTGGTGTGAAGCTGCTGGGGGCCTGTTCTGGACCTCCTCACCTCTCAGACGAGCCGCTGCAGGCGGTGGCTCCTCTGGATCTGCGCTGCCGCAGCAGGGGGGAGTCACCTGTGGAGGAGGAGGAGAAGGAGGATGAGAGCACAGGAAGAGTCCCACCCACAGTCACAGCCAAGCCAAAGCAAAAAGTCAAGTGTCCTGCTAACTGTGAATGTGATGTGAGTTGGAGACAGAAACACTTCTGGGACGGTTTTGTGCACTTCCACGAGTGTAATGTTGCAGTTCACCTCCAGCATTTGCTGCTCTCTTGACAATGGAAGCAGGAAAAAAACAAAAACTCTAGTTTCTCATAGCTTTGCTGTTTTGCTACACTCTCACCTTTCTCACAACATTGTTTTCTGCCACTTCAGACAGTTGTTTTCAGCAAATAAAGCTTGGTTTGCAATGTGCCGATTACCAAGCTACAGATACTCACTGTTAGGTAGCTGGGGAACAGAGCGGCACATTTAGGAGCTAAAGAAACAGATGTTTGGACACCACAAATGATGCTTCAAAGGTCTTGCAAAATACAAATTTAATGTAGGCTAATGCTGCATGCTAAAAGGCAACAGTTTCAATCATAGGTTCATCAATGTCTCAGAGCACTGTGATATGTCAGAATTTTCTTTAGGCTCATTTATGCTGCCCCCAGGTGGCCAAAAAAGTCAGTATAGTATTAAGTAAACCGTCGGATACTTTGTCCACGACAGTTTGTTATATCCACTGAGATGTGTTGCAGATATTACATTCAAATTTGATCTTCTCTAGACTGAAGCCCGACATGCTACATGTGAGGGTCGGGGTCATACTAAAGTCCCGCGAGGCTTTCCCGCCAAGACGCAGCTGCTGGACCTCCGCAGGAACCACTTCCACTACCTTCCAGCCAACAGCTTCCCAGGCAGCAGCCAAGCTATTTCTCTTCACCTGCAGTCTTGCAAAATCCACGAAATCGAAGGCGGTGCCCTCCAGGGGATGAAAAACCTCTTGTATTTGTATCTTTCTGACAATGACCTCATGTCCTTGGATCCTAAAGCCTTTGCTGGAGCCCCCAAGCTCACCTACCTCCACCTGGAGAGGAACAGGCTGGCACAGTTCCCCGGATCAGGTCAGTGGCTAGTCACGTTAAGTCTGCCTCTATGTAGCTACTATATGCAAGAAACACTGGAAGTGAAACATGGATATTCTGTGTCTTTCTTCTAGCTCTGTCACCCCTACCAAGTCTGTCTGTGTTACACCTGGAGCAAAATGCCATCTCTAAACTTGAGCCCAGTGGGTTGCTCTCCTCAGTAAGCCCTAAAATTAGTGAGTTATACCTGAGCAATAACAACCTAACTGTTATTGCCAAGGGTGCTCTGGATTCTGACTCCCTAATTACCCTTCACCTGGATTCAAACCAGCTGACTGAGGTGCCTACCCACGCTCTGCTTGAGGCCCGTAATCTGCAGGAGCTCAACCTCTCTAGAAACTTGCTTCATTGGGTGGGACCTAAAGCTTTCCTGCCCATATCCCAAAGTCTGAAGAGGCTTTACATGGATCACATGGGAATGGAGAAGGTGCAAGAGACCCTTTTAAGCTAGATAGATTCCTATATCATAAGTTACTTTGCATCATACGTATGTTTTCTCAGCATTCTCACTATTTGAACCCCAGCTTTCACCTCAGGTTTTGAATATTTAGTCTAAACATGACTACACTGTATATGTGACATTATGTGTTGATTATTCCCTGCATTGAGGCCATGCTCAAAATGCAGAACTTCCTTATCGCATCTTTATATTGTACTGCTGTCCAGATCTCCAGGGATGCTCTGCTGGGGTTGGACTCAGGGCTGCGGACTCTGAGTGTGAGAGGAAACCAGTTGGAGGAGCTTCCTGATCTGAACCCACTGACCGGCCTGGAGGTGGTGGACCTGCAGGACAACCCCCTGCAGTGTGACTGCTCTCTGCTGCCTCTACGCAGGTCAGTGTAAAGTTTACCTGGGATTAGACCTAAACCTAATTGGCAGTATTATTGAAAATAATTATTTGTGCCTCTGTGCCTGCCCTCTGCCTCTTTGTGTCTGTGGCTCAGGTGGATGGAGAATGTTAGTTTGGAAGTGACTGCAACCTGTGGTTATCCTCCTGAGCTCAGAGGTCAGAAGGTCCAGGATGTCCATGTCTTCAAATCCTGCCCAGAGAAAATCTCTTCTCCAGAAGAGAAGATTGTTGTGGACCCAAAAGTGAAGAAAACCAAACAAAAATCCTTGAAGTCCCACAGAGTGAAAGCTAGGCCTGTACAGCCCAAAGCTAAAGTGACCAAACCACCCAGGAAGCAGCCTCAGAGAAAACGTGGGACACCAAAAATAACAAAGAACAAGAAGATACTGAAATGAGAGAATATAACAAATTTAGTTCAGTTAGATTCTTTTTTTCTTTTCTTTCTTTCTGCAATAAACATGAGCATTACAGCATTGGGTTTGTTGAAAGATACACATTTTTTTGTTGTGAATTAAAGTGTTGAAGTTTACAACCATGTGTGGAACTTACACAAAGCCTGTGCTATTCAAGCAAATAGGAAAAAGAGGAAAAGACAAGAAAGCAGCAACCTGAGTACACAGCCAGTCTCTCCCTATTCTGTCAGAGATATGTTACATTGCTAAGATTTGTTGTGAGAGAACAAAAACACATTTTCTGCATAGAAAGACCATCCCATTGAACATTTAGTTCATACTGCAGAAGAGCCCATCTAGAGAAAAACTGCTATACATAATGCATAAATGTATATTTAGTGCAGATACCAATTAATAGAGGCCATACATACAGTGCCTTGAAAAAGTATTCATACCCCTTGAACTTTTCCACATTTTGTCACGTTCCAACCATAAACTTGAATGTATTTTATTGGGATTTTGTGTGATAGACCAACACAAAATAACACATAATTGTGAAGTGGAAGGAAAATGATACTTGGTGTTCAAAATCTTTTACAAATGAAAATCTGAAAAGTGTGGCGTGCATTAGTATTCAGCCCCCTGAGTCAATACTTTGTCAAACCACCTTTCACTGCAATTACAGCTGCAAGTCTTTTGGGGTGTGTCTCTACCAGCTTTCCACATGTATAGACTGCAATTTTTGCCCATTGTTGTTTGCAAAATAGCTCCAGTTCAGTCAGATTGGATGGAGAGCGTCTGTGAACAGCAATTTTCAAGTCTTGCCACAGATTCTCAATAGGATTTAGGTCTGGACTTTGACCGGGCCATTCTAACACATGAATATGCTTTGATCTAAACCATTCCATTGTAGCTCTAGCTGTATGTTTAGGGTCGTTGTCCTGCTGGAAGGTGAACCTGAGCTCCAGTCTCAAGTCTTTTGCAGCCTCTAACAGGTTTTCTTCCAGGACTGCCCTGTATTTAGCTCCATCCATCTTCCCATCAACTCTGACCAGCTTCCCTGTCCCTGCTGAAGAAAAGCATCCCCACAGCATGATGCTGCCACCACCATGTTTCACAGTGGGGATGGTGTGTTCAGGTTGATGTGCAGTGTTAGGTTTCTGCCACACATAGTGTTTTGCATGTAGGCCAAAAAGTTCAATTTTGGTCTCATCTGACCAGAGCACCTTCTTCCACATGTTTGCTGTGTCCCCTACATGGCTTGTGGCAAACTGCAAACGGGACTTTTTATGGCTTTCTTCTTGCCACTCTTCCATAAAAGCCAGATTTGTGGACAGATTCTCCCACCTGAGCTGTGGATCTCTGCAGCTCCTCCAGAGTTACCATGGGCCTCTTGGCTG